>JARVJO010000111.1:2009949-2020664 GCA_031762555.1 Cynodonichthys magdalenae
ATAGATAGATAGATAGATAGATAGATAGATAGATAGATAATTTGACTTAGCACATTTTTTTTCGACAAGCTGTTATATTGCCAAAATAAAGCTTATTTAGACATAATAGCTATATCATGTCAAATGTACATTTAAAATGTTATTTTTTCGTAACTACTTATGAGGAGCTGCTTGTCATGAGCAATCAGCTGGCCCTGAACAGGCCGGCATGAAGAAACATGATACAGACAACCATGCACGCAAACAACACACACACAAACAAAGACACTCAGTACTAAGGTTAAATTAGAATTACTAATTGATCTAGCATCCATGTATCTGGTGAAAAAAAAAACATATATATATATATATATATATATATATATATATACTGTATATATACACATATGTGTGTGTGGTGTTTCTAATTTAAGAGAAAAAAAAACAAACAATCTGTTTAAACTTCTCAATCAATAAGAGTCAGAATTAGAAAAGATAACAGTCTGATCATTGCACCTGTTTGAGAGATTCTACAAATCAAGCAGTACATTTTTTTATTTACGCTGTGCTGTCCAGTCACATCTGAGAAAAGTAACGGTTGTATCCTTCCAGACTGCTAATCTGAAACTCCTTTATATCCAGTTGAAAAACACTTCATAATGAAGGCAGCTTATTTCAAGCTATGAATATGTTATTTTCACCCATGTTTTTTGTCCTCTTGTTGACTTGCTAACCCCATAACAGACTTTGTTCCACCAGCGGGCAAAAACGGTGTGGTTTCTGCAGCCCTGGCAAAGTGATTAGGGGAGTCGACCTGTAACCGGAGGGTTGAGGGTTCCATCCCTCATTCCTGCTGTCTCAGTCATTGAGTCCTTGGGCAAGACACTTCACACGCCTTGCCTACTTATGATGGTCAGAGGGTCCGGTGGCACCGGTGCATGGCAGCCTGGCTTCTGTCAGCGTGCCCCAGGGCAGCTGTGGCTACAATGAAGCTTACCACCATCAGTATGAATGTGTGCGTGAATGACTGTAAGTTTAAAACACTTTAGGGTCAGACTGGGCCTGATAAAGCACTATATAATTTCAGACCATTTACCATTTAAATGTTTCCAGATGCTACCGGGGGCTTTTAATTATTATTGTTATTTTTTTTTTTTAAACAGGGTGTCAGACTTTCTTACCTTTAGCATGACACCTTACATAAAATAAAGAAAACGTCAAAAGGTTTTTAAGGAATCTCAGGGCACCTGTTAAGGGGCTAAATTAAAAACTTCTTGATTGTCTACAGGTGATAGAAAAGGCTGCAGACAGACTTCTAAATGGAACAAATAGAACATAAATCCTGTTTTTATGTCTCTTCATTGGTAAGAGGTAACTTAAAAAAAATTAAAGCCCTAGTGGTAAGTTATTTTTTTAGATAACTATGCAGTCAAATATATTTTCAACATTTTAAATCTTCATTCTTCAAATCAGACCCTCAGGTGATTTATTCCAAAATTGTTAGCAGATCCTCACTCCTGATTTAAAACCTGGGGGATTGCATTTTTTAATAAAGTATGCCCTGTCTGCAGAGTGAGCCTGCATTGTTTTTACATTGTGATAACAGTTAAGTTTCTTCAGTGTTTTATATATTGAGACTTTACAAACTTTCAGTTAAACAGGCTTTTTAAGGCATCAAACATGCTTTTTTATTATGGCTGTTTATTTTTTATGTTGCATTTTACTTTTATTTCTCTTAAAATAATTTATTTTGTTGCAAAGCTCTTTGTGATTTATACCTGAGGAACGTGCTGCAAATGCACTTCACTTTATTACATTACTAACTTTTTATTGACTAGTTTGAAGTGTAGCAGCATCGTGTCACTGACAGGTAAAACAGGAAAAACACCACAATAGTGGTGGATATCAAGAGGAGATCTTGTCTTTGGATTTCATATCTGTTAAAAAGTCACACTTTTAGCCAGTGACAGCTGATGAGTCATGTCGGCGGAAAAAAAAAATGACGTAAAGAGAACAGCATAACTCCTCATAGCTTAAAGTTCCAGGAGGTGTTAAGTTTTGTCCAGTAGCTTCATGATAATGTGGTGAGACAATTACTTTTTTCCTTTGACATTCCAAAAAAATTTACATCCCTTTTCGTTGTACCTTAACTTCCTAGCATTGAGCAATGCCTGCACATTCTCTGTGCAGCAGAACTCAGCTATGTCAGACACAAATGTCATGTCAAAACCTTTTTTGTCTGCTTTTAATATGAAACATTTTGGCTGAGGAAAATGTAGTAGTATATATCTAAATAAACACATTTGTCTAATGCACCTTCATAATTTTCATAACTATAAAAAGGAAAGTATAGACATAAAACCAGAGCAGGGCTTTAGTTGCCAATTTATTTCTGCTTCTTGAAAGTTAAGTATGAATGATTAAAGTTTTATGCTAAAACACATTTGGAACAGGCATAATGCCACAGTAAATCTGGACATAAGAGACAAAACAACTTAATCACCATGTCCATCTTCCTTTGTTAAAGGCTGAGTGAGATGACCTAGTTGTCTATCTGGGCCTTTGATTCTGTCCTTCATATTTTTTCCCCTCTGACATGCATTTTATTACTCCGGCTAAATAGACTTTCAAGAGATCCCATTAGCTACACGGCTCAGGCCTATCACCTTTCACCGCTGCCACCTTATCAGAAATCTTCAGATTGACACATGGAGTACATTGCATGCCTATGCAAGCGCTCTCCTTTGCCTTCCTATTGCTGACTGTCCCATCAGTCAGCATGACCCGACACACACAAACACACTTTATAGACAAACATTAACACCTCACTGGACTCTATTCCCCAATCATCTCATCAGGCCAGAGCAAACTGCCATTACAGTGTGTACAGAAATGGGCATGCTCCCTCCTGTTTATTTTATATTTTGTTGTTTTTATCTGTAGCAACCTTTTGACTATAGAGACACAGCCTAACTGCCCTGATGACCTGGACACAGTCTGAATTTCACAGAGTGCTGGCTATCTTTCCAGCCACAAAACTCCATCCTGTTGCAATTTGTTTATTTATGTGTTTGTCAGGTTTCTTTTTTTTTTTCATTCAAGGTAAAAACAATTTCCAGTTATGTGTTTGCCACATAGGCCAGTTGGTTGTTAAAAGAAGTGTAGTGAATTTGAGTTTAAAAAACATAGACATAAAACAATTATACCATCAATAAATCATTTATTTGACATATACACATACACAGCTCTGGAAAAAATTAAGAGACCACTTTAAAATTATTTGTTTCTGTGATTTTACGCATAAGAATATGTTTGAGTAAAATGAACATTGTTATTTTATTCTATGATCTACTGACATGTTTCCGAAATTCCAAGCAAAAATTTGGTATGCATTTGCAGAAAATGAGAAATGGGCAAAATAACAACAAAGATGCAGTGCTTTCAGACCTCAAATAATGCACAGAAAACAAGTTCATATTCATTTAGAAACAACAATACTTATGTTTTAACTTAGGAAGAGTTCAGAAATCAATACTTGGTGGAATGCTTTCAACCAAATAAAGGTAAAGTATGCAGTGGTTTCTTGTAAATATATATTAAAATGTCTTGGTTTAATGGTAGTGCGTGTGTAAGTGTACCCATATTTTTGCAACTTGGTGGGGACAATTTTTCAGGAAAATGCAGCCTTGTGGGGACTGAATGCTCCTTGT
This sequence comes from Cynodonichthys magdalenae, assembly GCA_031762555.1. NCBI lineage: Eukaryota > Metazoa > Chordata > Actinopteri > Cyprinodontiformes > Rivulidae > Cynodonichthys > Cynodonichthys magdalenae. The sequence continues at coordinate 2,013,639 of JARVJO010000111.1, forward strand.
GGGGACCAAAGCCCAGTCCCCACAACTTTAGAGGCTGTTTTTTGGGTGGGGGGTTAGGTTTAGGACCAAGGTGTTAATTAAGTTTATGCTAGATTTAGGGTCAGGTGTGTACTGGAGTGGTTAACTTTAGAGTAAGGGGTCAGGGTTAGGCTATAGAAATGACCAGTAAATGAATGGAAGTCAATGAAAAGTCTCTACAAGAATAAAAAAACATAGCATGTGTGTTTTTCAGATTTTTATTGATATCTTTATTTGTCCTTGTTTCTTATTTAAGCTCCAACAAAACATTATGTTTAAGAAAGGTTTTAAAAAGAAAGGTTTTAAAAGAGTTGTGTACCCAATGGTTTAATATAGAGAGAAGCATATTACTAGAATGGGGAAAAAAAAACACACAAGTAGTCTTTTTCTCTTAATACATCATTTTACTTTTTTTTTTCCTTTGGAAGTCAAGATTTTGTGCTGTCACAACAAAAGTAAGCTTTGTTTTGAGCTGGAGACAAGTGGGCAGTGTCACTCTGCGTTGTGTTGTGTGATGGGACAAAAATAAATCTGACCTGGATCACAATTGTTCTGCTTTTGCTTTTCCAGCTACAACAAAAATACAACTGAGGCCTGAAATGTTTTGCCCTCAGCTACCCTCTCATTCTGTATTCTGGACAGGACACAGTGAGTTGGTAACCTGGGGTGACGGAATCAGGCCTCTGAGTCACGCCTTAACCTGAGGGGAGCAGCCCAGTGGAGGACAGATCTCCGCCTCCGGCACTAACGCAACATGGCTGTCAGAAACAAACAGGCTGACCACGGTGTCTCAATGACTACTATAAAAGAACAAACAGAACTGAGAGCAATAGCTTCCTGCCTGCCAGGCAGTCAGGCAGAAAAAGAGAGCTGGTTTAATGCTTGTATGTTAGCAACTACAACAAAAACTTAATTAAAATGTGATGGAAAACACAACAGAATAGACCATTAGGAGTAAATTGTTAAATATAATTTTATTATTATTCAATTCAATGCAAGATTTTTATTTATTTATGTTTTAGAAAATGTGCAAGTGTACTAGAGGACCTCATATCAGAGAGACTGTAAGCTCAGTAGAAAACACCTGATCCACTGAAGAGAGAGAGAGGTCTGAGGGAAGAAGAGTAACGCTTGAGTTGCTGACTCAAAGCCTGGCATTCATCTCAATGAGATGCATCAAGCGAAGGGAGAGGGTGTTCATGAGGGCTCAGAGGTCTGCTGTAGGGTGGTGTAACAACAAAGCCTGTGACCTCTGCAGACCTAACTTATCTGATGGCTTCTCTCAGCCTTTCCTCACCCCCTCCATGCTTCTACCACAACCTTGCAGGTGCAGGTGCAAAGATGCCAAGAGAACATGAGGGTAAGCTTTTTTTTTTTTTTTGTTATGCCCCCACAGAAGAACAACACCTGGTCCCTTTAGAGGACAAGACAGAAAAGGCAGAGGAGATTTACTGATAGCTAAAGCCTCCGTATGCATTCTGCTCTGCCAAGTTCTTCTGTTTCTTTTAACAATCTACAAATTCAGACTCTAGCCACACTCCTCTCTCTCTCCTTCTTGCCTTGCTCTTCTGTCTGACTCTCAGGCAGAAGAGCAAAGATGGGAGGACAGCCTCCAAACAGTGCGTCATTGACACAGGCACATGTAAATGTAGAGTGTGTTTTCTACACCTGACAACCTCTATAAAGCATGTGTTGTGTAACTGCTTCACATTTTGACAGAGCAGTTTTTTTAAACACAATCAGAATTTTTTCAGAGATGATCGACACCCTTTCCTTCTGCAAATAATTGGGCTGTTAAACATTATTATAAGATACTGAAAAAAGAAAAAAAGAACAAAATGGCGAAAGAAAGACAGACAGAAAGAAAGAAAGCTTGATGTATTTTACTGCGAATCAGCTACACCACAGTACAACCCCTCCATCAGAACAGCTTTATTAAAGGAACAATATTTTTTTTCAGTCTAACTCAGACCAAAGGTGTATTAGGAGCAATAGGGGAGTTTAGTGTTTTGCCCAATAACACTATCAAATTAAATGAAAGTATCTTTCCAGCAAGGTCATAGACCTTTTATTATTTTGATGCTGATAACATTAAAAAAAATAAACAAATAAATAACAAATCATTAAAAAATACATTCGTAGCTCATTTGAACTACATTCTGAGTTTAGAATAATTGTGTTAGCCAAACTGCCATACAGTTGTCTAATCCTTAAAAAAAAAAAAAAAAAATAAGCAAACAGACAAAGAAAAACATGACTGCACCACTGAAGTAATGGCTCTGTCAAAACTGATGTGACCCAATGCCTAAAATATTTGCCTTTGAGTTGATCAAGTATTCTCACTTTGAAGTATGCACTTTTGATCTTACTGTCCTGTTGTCAAACATTTTTTAAATTGTATCTTTACTTGTGCAGAGTCAAAAAAAATGACAGCAACTTAAGCATGCTGCCATGTTATTTCCTTTTAAGATTTTTTAAAAAATGTGGATATTGTTATTAAATCCATTAATTTTACATTAATCAGTCACAGGTAAGCAGCACTATTTTTTGTTGTCTGTTTTGTAATTATTCTGATTTCCAGGGTTGCCTAATAAAACAAAACAAAAAAACCCCACATCTTCCAGCTTTTTCAAGGTTTATTAATTCTCACATTGTCTCTTGCTAAAATATGTCATATTACATGCTGTGTCTTAAAACATGCCAATAATAATTTTTACCAAGCGTTTGTCTCATGATGTGCCTCTTCAAGCTCAATCCAACATTTTAACATTACTGTATATAATAATGCTTGAATCCCTTTAGAATCCTTCACATGTGTTAAAATGAAATATATTTTCTTGTGATTCACACAGTGACATTTTTTTTGTTGTTCTACTTTGAAATACTACCATGCCATCCAGAGATACTGTTGTTCCACACTAACGTGTAATTCCTCCTGGGCTTCCAAGCTATTAGCAGGAGCTCTTTATTTTGTTCCCAAGGTGTCGTCATTGAACTTTGATGGAAAAGTGTGATGGAACAGGAGAAAAAAAATCTGAGCATTTATACTTTCATTTCTGACAAGTACTGAAATGTTAACAAATGCCAATGGGAGATCAATGTGTGTCTTTGTTCAGTGAAACATTTCTTCTACTCTTTTGAACATTTGTTCAGGTCTTGTGTACTTAGCAGTCGCATTGGGAGGAGAATAAACATGTCTTCTCAACTTTATCTGTATAAAAGGTGGCATATTTTAATACTGAAATGAAATACACTCATTGAAAATGTCTTCATGAATCAAGAATTTTAGACAGTATCAGTGGAGAGACAAACTAAACTCTAACATTGTCACTCTCAATAGGAAACCCCTTGTGTGACACCCACATATAAATTGACTCACAGATTATGAAAGACAAAATAATATAAGTCTCATAGGTCCTGTAAGAGGAAACATGATTGGTGAGCAGCTAGAGTGATGAGGCATATGTAAACAAAAAATGACACAGCGAGAAAATTAAATCATTATATGTGTAAACACTGCCTCATGGTGCAGAACAACACATCAAAAAATGTTTTGAATATATTAAAAGATGATTTAAGAAAACAAAATTGGAAGGATGTGTATGTTGATGATGTAAACAGAGCACATAATGTGTTTATGAATATTTTAGAAGCTCTTAATGAAAAGAATTTTGGGCAAAAAAATTACACAGAGAGATGTTGACAAACCATGGATGACCAAAGGGTTGAGAAATGCTTGTAAAAAAAAGAACTACGTGTAGTCATGCTTCCTGAAATTAAGAACAATGCAAACACAATGCTTCAACAATGGTCTAAAATTTAAATGGTGTTACAGAGATCTGAAATATTCAACTTATTCTTAGCTATTTGTTGGATTTAAAAAAAAACATGCAAACAAAATCTGTTTTATGTTATGGTCCACATGCTATAAAATGCAGTTTTGTTGGGACTTTAATGCCAAAATATCAGACGCTTACAGCAACTGATCCAATGACAATGACTTGTGATAAAGTTTGAAAATGCCCACCTAATTTCAGTGACTGAGGACAACACTTTTTAGCTTATTTTGAGTAGGAAAATGATAGTATGAAATAAACTTAATTATGTTAAAACATCAACGATTCTAGGTCTGTTTGAAACAAAGTCATAAACTACTTTATTCTATTGCTGTTTTTGTTTTGTGTGTGTGTAGAAAATAATGTATTTTATACTTTTATAAACCACTATACAATACTATTCTAGCAGTTTGGATAATGATGCAAATTTGCAGAAGTTTACAAAGCATACTGAAAATTGCACAACTTGAAGAATTTGATTGGAGTTAATTGTGTGTTCACACAAATGCAAATGTCTATGTCCATAAACACAGTGATTCAGTTTGAGTTTTTGTATTAACTGACCAAAGCACAATATTATTAAAGTAGACCAAGTGACAGAACCATGCAGACATAAGCAGTGCTGGGGAAGGTTCTTGCAAAGATTTGGACCATGCATGTGGAGATGGGGCCAAGTCTTGTTTTATCAAGGCATTTGATATTAATTGCAATAATAAATGAATAAATAAAATACTTAGGGCATCAATATGCTTAACCAATACAATTGATAATGTGCTAAAAACTCAATTTTTAGAGTATGTACAGTAAATAAATCCCACAATTTTAAATAAAGTTATAAAAATGTTTTCTTTTTCAGTTAAACATTTTGTGCCTTTTTACTTATGTTGTGTGTCTATTCAGCAGCTTTGTTCACTTCAAAGAGTGTACTGTGCTGCATTTGTTTTACAATGCAGAACCAGCAATTTCCCATTAAAGACTAAGGCCATCTTTTTATATTGTATAACCCTTGTACTGTTGTTTTTTTTCTTTTTTTCATGCACATAACCACATGTTCAAAACATTCATATTCATACCTATTCGTAATCTGACTTGTAGTACAGTATACATAAATGCTTTGAAATTGATGTGATCTTATTCACTTATTAGCATTAAAGGTGATCTGCTGAAAATAAGTAGCTCTCTTTTAAAGGTAATGCTTTTAAATAAGTCTCCCAAGGTCTGAATAAAATAGAGTACATTTATCAAACAACTCCCCAGTACAGTAACCTTACACCTCCTGATGTTTCCCCTCAGTGTACTTCACAATGAGAAGTATGGTCTTAGGGCAGTTTTATGTTGTATTGGCTATGTCATGAACTCAATGGCACTTTTTAAAGAAGGTTGTTTTAATGGGAATCATACTGTGTGCTTGTATGAGGAAAAACAGGAGTAGATAGAAGGAATTTATTTATCTTACAGCAAGAGGAAATTGACTAAATCAGTTCTCTTTTTTTCTGCACACCAAATCTGTTTTCTAACAGAATGAGAAGAAAATAACAACTGATTCTCTTTTTATCATCTTAGTATTTAATTTATTTTGCCTTTGAGGTTCTAATGAGTGAATAACAGGGCAAGAGAATGAAAGATCAGGAAACATCTAACATGTCTTTACCTGCCTGACAGTAATTGTAGTTCCGCAGTTTAGCCTTTTTAAGCATAATCAAGCATTCTAGGTTATATTAACAAAAAAAAAAGAAGAAACAAAACAAACAACACTTAAGGAGAACCAAGAATGGGAATTGTTTAGCCAACTAGAGGCAGGTCTCCAAGGTTACATGTTATACTTAATCCCCAGAACCCCCAAAAGCCTGGCGTTGAAAGAACTTTGGCTGTCTGCAAGCTGTTTGTGTGTGTGTTTATGTGTGAATGTGGGTGTAGTCTCTTCCCTTGAGCCACAGTTAAACCTCAGTGACATCAGCAGCCATGTCTTATTTCCCTATTACAAAGGTCCCACTGTAACTCATCGTGTCAGAGTGGGGACTACTGACTCCTACACAAACGCTCACATACTCATTAGCACACTGCTGCGCCTTTGTCATGCACACACACACACTCAGACACACACCAGAGGGAGTGAGCAGGAGAGCAGAAACAAGGCGAAAAACAAATTAAACCAAGTGCAAGATAGACCTTTCATTATAATTACCATATTCAATAAAACACAGATTAGATAAAGGAAGAGAAGCTCTGGGAACAAGGAACGGTTTGTGTGTGTGCGTGTGTGTGTAAGAGAGAGTCAGTATTTGAGCATAATTCTTCACAGGCCTAAAAGATGAGTAGAAGATTGTGCATAATTTACACTGTAGTTTTCAAAGTGGCCACTGTTTCACAGATGGTACAAATTACTGTGGATGTGCTCCTCCAATCGGTTTTACTCAAGCATCTAAAGTCTCTCTGCAGTGCCCAACCTGAAGTAATTATAGCATCCAATCAATTTTAAACTAATTCTAGGGTTGTGTGTGTAGCTTCCTGTTTGATGTCAGTAAATTATTCGTAAGTTGGTTACTTTTGCAAGCAACTCTAGTCATCTACAACCATGCAGGGGCAAGCACCAAGTACTTGGACGGCATTTACATCTAATTATGTAAACTAAATTTAAATAAGTTGTTAAAAAATCACAAAGACATGAACAATCACAACCGATTGTTAAATTGCTTCTTTAAAGCTTCTGTGTGCATGAGTTTGATGAATGCTGCATGGTCCACAAAAAATCAAAAACAGAAAAAAAAAGCAAAAAACAGTGTAATAATACATTGTGCAATACATTGAGTATTTTGGTGTGCAAACATGTCTGTAGGCTGTTTTCAGATGAATTGAGGTTGCCCTTTGATATTCAGCAGTCTACACTGTTGATGGACAGTGTTTCCTGCCATCCACTGACAGCTGAAAAAAACAAAAAAAAAAGAAACTAACATGTGCATAGAGGCATGACGGCCCAGGTGATAGTTTAGAGAACCAGAAAAAAAAAGCAATGCAACAAAATATTTTGTGGTCTTCTTTGTTCTGCAACCAGATATTGTTAATGTTGCTAAGTAGATATATACTGTATAAAAAAAAAAAAAAAAAAAAAATTCCCTTCTCACCCACCGCGGGTGGTCTCTCTCTCTCAGCTCGGGTCCTCTACCAGAGGCCT
>JARVJO010000111.1:2033538-2071469 GCA_031762555.1 Cynodonichthys magdalenae
CACACACACACACACACACACAGACATACACAAATATTCAAGCAGTTACTTTTGCTTCTCATTTTGTGGTAAAATAGAACTTGGACATTTCTTTTAGTAGCAAAATAATATACAAAAACATACTGTCAAGCTTTATTTTTCATAAGCACTTTTGAAAAGTTTAAGATTTTAAACACTTCATAAAGCAAATAATCCTTTCTAGAGCAGCAATACAACACTGTATAGATTTGATTGCCTGGTCATAATAACATGATTATGGACAAGAGTTGCTTTAATTGCCACTTAGAATTTAAAACGCCATTTTTGGCATTTTAAATGTGAATTATAAGATAAGATGTTGAAACATCTTAGACAAATGCTTAAAACTATGTGCATTTTTTGTAAAGGAAGCTAATAATGTCTGGCTTTTTGAAAACAAAAAAAAGGTCAGACTAGTGGCACTTGTATTTTCTAACAAATACTGTATGTTGGCACAAGCAAATGTTGAGTTGCCAATTTAAAATTAAAAAGGTAAACATCAAAACAGTTGAAGTCCCCAGGTAGTTACTTGTTATTGAATTCTGTGACTCACAGCTCATACACATGTTAACCTCCTGTGTTGTGCACATAGCTGTTCATGGTGGCAAATTAACTTCTGCCACCATGCAGAGACCCTTATTATTCTGTTGTCTATTATTGATTTTTTTAAATCAAAAATTTAATAAAATAAGATTTCTATCTGTTGATTCTTGCATAACATGCAACATTCCTATAATAACCTAAGATGCAGCAGCATGCTGACACATGTATTCTATGATTGCTGTATAAATGGATGGGATATCAGCCCTATCAAGCTATGTAATGGAGAGAGAAAAAAATAGAAGAATCACAATGTGAAAAAAATTTTTGATTTGTTTACAAAAGACAGAACAATAAAAACATGAGTAAATAAATGTTGGAGGAGGTAGCATGTATCTACTTACAGCTGAAGAGGAGTCAGTTTATTTTAGAGCCAGATAAACTAGATAAGGACATAAATAATGGATGAGATAGAGATGGAAGAAGAGATAAATGGTGGATGGAACTAAGGTTTAATGCATTCCTAACATACATTAAATTTAAGTGAAAGCAGATGGTCAAGCGTTCATTCAGTAAGAAAAGAAAAAGCATCTTATTGTATGTTTTGTTACAATAAATGTATTGTAAATTTATAAAATTACTAAAGAACCCTGAAAATTGAACACTTAGATGCTGGAGTAGTAAAAATAAATCACTGTTTTTGTTTAAGAATTTGTAATGAATATGGTGACAATATTGCTAAATAGCATCAAATCTTAAACAACATGTGTTTCAGGATTAAAATATTTATCATCATAAAGCTGAAGGATTCAGACCATTAGTCCTGAAGCTCATGCACTCTTTGATTGTTAGTTCAACGCTAATCATAGTTTAGTCTTTTCTTGTGTGGATATGAAATTAGGGTTTTGTTGGTGAAATTTGCCTTGAACAACATACATTTTTTGTGTGTAAGGTCAAAGTAATAAAAGCTTTTAAGAGCTGAGATCTATGTATACAAGCTCTAATGAAATACAGACACAAAGTGGTCAAAGTTTGGTGACACTAGAACATACCTATGTTTACGTTGATTATCTACATTTTTTATTACTTTTTTTTATCTAAAAGCAATCCCAACACTTCCTAAACAATACAAATTCTGAACCTTTCCCAACTTCTTTATTTATTTCACAACAGACAAAAATTTTGAACAATTATCATCTCTGTCATCCATGCAATTGAGGTGAGTACGATTCCTCCCTGGATTATAATTTCTTTAATGATTATTTTTTTATTATTCTTTTTATTTACCTGTTGTCAATAAATGTTTGATCAAAATAAATTACTGAGTTTCTCCTTACATTTTTTTCTGTAAACTTGAACCACGTAAATAAAAGTAAATTAATCTAAACTCCTGTTGACCAACTAAAAGTGTCATTTAAAGATTCTCTTTATTTAAACATGTTTTCTTATTTAGTTAAAACTATTCTAGTCTTTTAAACTTTTTCTAAACTTGAATGAATCCCTAAACAGTGACATGGTGGCTCAGTTGGTAGAGCTGATGCTTCCCAGAAAGTTGCCTGCTGAACCGTGGCCCGAGACCTTTTTGGTTGAGTTTGTATGTTTTTTTTCTGTGGGTTTTCTGCAGGTACTTCAGTTTCCTCCCACAGACCAAAAACATGACTGTTAGGTTTATTAACAACTCTAAATTGTCCCGAGGTGCGACTGGGAGTGATACACTGGCACCAGTGACCCCCCATAACCCTAAAGGAAGAAGCAGGTTAAGATGATGGATGAACCCCAAACCAACGTCTCACACATTAAAGTTGGATTTAAGCATCATTCTTTTTAACTTGTGATAAATTACAAAACTGATCAACTCATATTAAATCATATATATTTGTCAATGATTCATTTCATTTTCTCCCTTAATTCTCTCTTATTAACTTGTCTTTCTAACCGGAGTTTATGAAGCACAGAGGTTTCATAGCCAGTGAGAGTCAAACATCTGAATTCAATCAGCATATGGAAGTTTTATCCGTCCATTAATTTTTTATTTGTTTGTGACCATTTAGTAAATTGTACCTAATTAATATTTACTACTCAAAAGTCAATTTACTTTGCCTACATTCTCAATATGTGCTAAAAACACTCACAAGACAAATTCCCCTCGAATAAATGTGGTTTCTCGGGCTCCATTTAAAGCTGTCGACTCCTGCAGGGGTTGAATAAGTGCTATCTGCAGGGTAACTTTGTCAACATCATAATCATCTTTGATTGGTGTTTTGTTGCAGTTGAGAGCACAACAGATGCTGCCTCATTACTAAAACAATCTTTTCTGAATTCACATATGTGAACACATGCATGCTAGCATGTGCACAGGAAGAGGCCGTGGGGAATGATTTGCTGCATTTAGTTGTTGCTTTAGATTTTTTTGTGTGTTTTTCAGACTGGGGTGGAGTGGGGTGGATCAACAGCAATTTAGACTTGAATAATAAAAATAAATAAATAAATACAATCACATTATTTGTTAATATTCTGCAGATGTGAACATTTGGGGAACATATAACTCGTGATTCAAATTAACAACATGAATACAGCTCAACAGAAAAACACCCTTCCTCCAACCGGAGATACAGGCAGCGCACCCAGAAGTTCACGGATTAGTATAGATTTAAGAAGATTCCACTGTTTGTTAAGCTCTAAGCTAAGTGAGTGTGTATGTGTGTCTGCACATGTTTGTCAGTGTTCTCTATCATGCACATTTCATCTTTTAGATACAAAAAATAGCAAGATATACCATTTACTGTATCTGTTGCTGTGGGTGGAAGGGGGAAAAGTATAGAGTTTCCTTTTTATACTCATGGAAAACTTCCATTATTGCAGTACACCCAAACTCTAATGATTAACCATTAGTAATGTCTAAACCAAACCTTAAAACAGGCGACCTTTAAAAGAAAATCACTTCAAACAGGATTTATTTTGGGCCCTTCACAGAATGTCCCCTAAAATCGGTGACTTGTCAATTTTGGTCATCGTCAAACACAAACACACAACTGTGTGTCTGGTAGTGTGTTTGCTGTATCTAGAGAATGATCAGCTTATGTATAATCTGATGATTTACATCCTGGATATCTTGTGATCCTCCTGCAGATAAATGGACACCATTTATAAATCATACATTCAAAGATTTCAAATGCAAATGTGGCTTGATATAATACTGATTTCCTCAACAGACATGGGTTCAGAAAAGCTTCCTTTTTTCTTAGTTTAATTGGAGAAAGGCAACAGATTTATTTAAGTTAAGAAGTAAGACATTGAAAAAAATATTTCTTTGAAAACATTTTTCTTGCAGTAAATGTGACGTTTTTTTGGCATTGAGCTTATTTTGCTTCAGGAACTCTCAGCTGCAGACGGTCAAATTACATAAGCGTATTCCTTTACTAAAGTATTCCCTCACTAAATGTGGGCCTTTAGAAATAGATCAATAATGCATGTGGTAAAAATTACTGTAGTGCAAGCTGGAAAAGCCAATTAAAATCTACTTAATATAATGTTTTCCCCCACATTATTTCTGCTTCATGAATCTTTTTGTTGTTGTTTGCCTGTTTTTTTTTTCTTTTTTTTTCTTCCCACTGCTTTTAACGTCACAAATAGATTTAGAAATGTTTTGATTGGGGCTGGACAAAATGTATTTTTACATGCTTGCTGGAGGAAGAGGTTCCAACAAAGGTATCCTGAAAGAAGAATAAAAGTGTGAATGATTAGGATGCCAGTCTAACTGACATGAATATAATTAAACTTATTTAATTTTTGAAAACAAAGCTGTATTATCAGAACATGAAAGCTTATAACAGGAATTGACAGGTGAAATTGAAAGTGACTTTAGCAGCCATGAGAAAATTAGAGAAAAAAAAAAATCTATATTTAGCCTTACAGTCCATTTGTTGCATTTATAAATTTCATTTCATGATGTTGACTAGAGTTCCTGCTTTTAAAGAAAAAATCAAATATAACCTGGAGGAGGAAAAAAAGAACGCCTCTAAGTTATTTGCAGCTCAGTTCCCATTGTTAAAAAAAAAAAAAAACAATTCAAAAGATTTGGATCATTAGTGATTGTCATGTGTCCATGTTATCAGAAATCATCACAATCTCAGTAACTTGAAGTCTTTCCAGAAAAGAAAATCAGTTAATCCACACCCCTACATTTTATTTTCCAAAGTGGGGAATTCCTACCTTCTATTAAGCAATTTTAAAAAACATAGAAATGCATCTTTTCATTGGTAGCCCCAATTATGAAAAATGTGGAAGAAAACCCACCACCAAGCCCTCATAATCTCAGTGACCTGACCATCTGTGACTTTTTAAGTAAAGCCCCGTCATACTGGAATTTGCAGCTGGCGCGTGCAAGTGTGTCGTGTTGGAAATGGAGATGTTGGGAGGAGTGTGCGGTGACGGTGGTGGAGCTTCTGTAAGCTCCACTCAAAGCTGTCGTAAACACCTCTAATGCATTGCTAAACTTGGGGAATCTCATGTGAGCCTGCGTTATGTATGTGTGTCTATTGCACACACCGAGCCGACTAATCCCTCATAAACCTACATTTTATCGCTTACCACACCATTAGCAGAGCTGTGGCATTCTGCCTGTAGATGTCAAAACAGAGAGACTACAACAGCCTGTGAAATTCTTTGTTGCTCTGTGCATAGAATCCACATTTCTCTGGGCCTTGTTAGAGATGAAAAGAATTATGTCCTTCCCAGCAGGGAAAGTATGTAATAGTAACTGCCTTTTCTTTTTGCTTTTATATGTCGTTAAAAACTGTAAAACAAGATGTAAAATTAGACACTTTGAACTGCGGCTTTAGGAAATGTGCAGTTTTCTTTTCTTTTTTTTAAGCCGACTTTGTCAGCTATTATAAAAGTAAACAATAATGACTGACAGTATTAGAACTTTTTTTTTCTTTTTTCATAGACAGTTAAACTGATATTGCATAATTATATGGTGAACTTTTTGTTTCAGTAGAAAAAAATGATTAGGTGTATAAATCTTTTGCAGGGAACAATCATTTCTCTCACTTTCTAAGACAAACACATACTTCAGAGGCAGCAGACAGGTTGTGTGAGGCTATCTACAGAGTGGCGTCAGTGACAGAAAGCAATCTCCCGAGGGTTTGAACAGGGTAGCAAGGTGACACTGTAACAGTCTCTGATCAACTCCATAACAGGAGAATGCGTGTGCGTGTGTTGGTGTGTGTGTGTATGTACACATGACCTCACCTGTCACTATCTGTCTCTGCATTTGTTTGTCTGCGAGTCAGTGCAGGTGTCACCAAGTGTCCCTGTTAGAACACATTTGTTTGTTTCAGAGTGTGTGTGTGCGTGCGTGTGTGTGTGTGTCCATTACTTAGTTTAATACATAATAAAACATTTCAAATGTCAGCCACAGATCTTGTCAATTTTGCAAGGAAAGAAACACATCTATACTCAGGAGTGTATATATATATATATGCAAGGGTGTGTGTGTGTGTGTGTGTGCGTGAAAGCATTTTGTAGTAAAATATTTTAATTGCAAATAAAATGCTTTTTGAATATCCTCTCTTTATTAGCATTTTTAAGCATCTTCTTACAGCACAGTTCTATTATGTTTATTCAAGAGCATATTTAGTTTGTTAGTTTTGCAGCTACTAATATTATCTAATTAACACAAAAGGAACATTTGCTCAGAATATTGCTATTTTGAATTTACTAAAAAAAAAATAATAAAAAAAACAATAAAAAAACTATGTTCACATTCATTTTTTTCCCATTGTTTTGCTAGAGTATTTAGAGTAATTAGAATCAAGGGTACAGTTACAAACTTGTCTTTATTTTTCCAATTAAATTTTATCTGAATTGAGATTTGTGAGATTTTTGTTTTACCAAACAAAACTAGAAAATCTCACAACTTTAAAATATCACTGGTAAAACAATTTTAATTTAGTAAATGGTGACCTATCGTTGCCTCACTCATAACACCCCCAGCAGCAAATACTAATCCCATGCTCTGCTTAATCTCTGAGATGTGTTTTTCTATGGCAAGCTCTAGAAATAGTCATTAAGATAGTTATGTTTGTAAAGTGGAACCCTGTCCATTTGACTGTATCAGCTGTACTAGTGGTATCACTGTACATCATAAGCAGCTGTAGATTTCCATCCATCCATTATCCAAACCTGCTTTTTTCAGGGTCACTGATGCTCATATCCAGCCGTCACAGTGTGAGGGGCGGGGTACACTCTGGACAGGTTGCAAGTCCACCACAGGGCCACATAGAGACAAACGAGACAGACAACCATTCACTCTCACTCACAGAGACAATTTAGAGTTACCAATTAACCTAACAGTCAAGTTTTTGTTGTGTGGGAGGAAGCCACACATGCATGACATCAGTTCATCATATTTTGGACAATAGTTTGGACAATCATTTCAAAGTCCTGGCACTGATAATCTGATGCTGATGTGCTAAAAGATTAGGTATTGCTCTTAACTAATACCAAAGTACAAATTCACAAGATGCTCAACATTTTTCAACTTTATTCTCATGACAGTTTGTAATCAATTAATACAAATTTATTTTATAATATTACAAATTTATTCTTGTTAAAATAAACCTTTACTGCCATACCAGTTTTTTTCTCATAAAATTACAACTTTAATTTTGTAATACTATGATTTTGTTCTTGCAAGAGGAAAAAAAAAGATCTTGTAGTTTGGCTGTAATACTTTGTTGTACTAGTCGAGTCATTAGTCCAAATAATACTATATTGTTATTGTTGAATTGTATTTATTTATTTATTTGCTTACTTACTTACTGCTATTCTTATTATTACCAGAGTTGGGTAAAGGCCCATCATTTAAATTACTGCACCATGTTTTGTTTATTGGCTTTAGTTAAAGTATGCAATTTACTGCCAAACTGCATCTGATTATTTTTTTTTTTCTTTTCAAAGAACAAACCACACATAAACAGAATCATTAACACAAAAAATATTGTTTAAAATTCTGGAAGAAAGCACCAAAGATAAACAGCCTGGCCCTGGGCACTACTCATCTTTCCAACAACAAAATGATCCAAGAATGTAGGGGGTCAAGGAAGAAATGTTTAATGATAAAGTCTGTATTTTTTGTTTGTTTATTTTTAACTAGTTAAAACATGTCATTAAAACAATGTATAGCATATTAAAGACATATTACATAATGCAAATAGGTTTGTTAGTTTTGCAGCTACTAATAAAACAAGTATTTGCAATTCTAAACTTCATTTTAAACTAAAATAAACTTGTATATTTGACCATATCAGCCTAAAGTGGTCAAATATACAAGTTTGTTTTTCTATAGGAAAGTTTATGATTGTTATTTTTATTATTTCAACAGAAATGACAGACTGGAATAACAAGTGCAGCCTCATGTTCAGTCATGGCAGCTAATGTCATCCAAACAAACATCCAAATAAACAATAATAAAAAAGTATGTTTTTCATTTCTTATAAGAATCTAACAATAGTGAACCATATTACTTTCTAAATAAATTGATTATTCATCCTAAAGACATTAACATTGGAAGTTTGCCAATTGTCTCATGCCAAACAAAAAATGCCTTTCAGAGCTTTGATGTGTTTTTAGTTGGGCACATATATGTATGTGTGTCCTATAGGCTCAAATATGCAAATACTAAATATTCTTTTTTAGAGAAATTCTACAAAAAAAAAAAATAGTCTACTTCACGGCAACCTGCAAGCTATTTTACTTTAGGCTGAAAAGCCAAAAACTTCACAACAATCTTCAGAAAGCAAAGAAAATAATAAATAAATAAATGAAGCATTTTCAAAGTGTCAGTAACTGATTTTAGTTTGACACGAGGTGCTTGTGTGTTTTCATACTTAAGCTGTTTGACTTGGCTGTTGCAGAGAAATCAAGCAACAACTTTCTGCTTTGAAATTATTCTCTTATTTTTATTTATTCTCCTTTTTCATCTATTTGGTTAGGTGTTTTAATGAGTAATCATCTTTCAACCCCTAAATTTATAAATATGTCTGATGTCACAATGTGACTTAGCACATGCTCCCAAGTGGTTAATATTCAGGAAGGTCGGGGGGGTTCAGAACAGCTTCAAATACGTTGTAAGCTTGTCAATTGCAAATATTTTGAGATATTTTGAGCTTACTATTATTCTAATATTCAAAACAAAAGATTATTTCCCCATGTTATTTCCCCCCATGCATATAAAAGGATTACTTTGAGTTCAGGCTGAGTAGATATAGAAGTCAGAGCATTCACATCCTTTTGTTTATCCCATGAGGTTACTGCTTAGTTTTTTCATACCTCCCTTCGTAACAGAATCATTTTGGGATCTATTTAAAATAGATATGCAACTTGGTTCAAATAAAGGACAGACAGAAAAGAATATTAAACTACAAAGCTGAAGGACATTTTCTGCAAATTATGCAACACAGTACAAGCAAAAACTATTTTTATTATGAATTATTCAAATTGTGAAAAATATAGTCACATGAGGTTCCACCAGAGCTTAAAAATACTATAAAGAAACATTCGTTTGAAATTATTTGACTTAACAGCACAAATGTAGCTAGCAGGTTTTTTGTTAATTCTAAACAATTTAAACAATCTAAAACTAAATGTTATTGTAAGTAGTATAGAAAAGTGTATGTCTTTAAATGTTATGATTACAGCGTTGCTTCAGGTTAAATGAGGTGGGCAGAGGACAAAATGAGCTGCAGAGCTCCTTCTCTCATCTTCTTTTCTTTCAGGATGGAGTTTGTCTGCAGCTGAGCAACAGATTGCCGGTGTGCGTGCTATGCTAACCTTGTTGTGGCAAGTGTGCCAGCTTGCAGTTTCCCTCCCCCCATCAGTGTATGAGTGTGAGTCTGTGAATCAGCAGGTTTTATGCAACATCTAACCAGCTGATGGGCCACTGCTGCTTTGTTTCTTAATTTCTACCCCACTCAAAAGTTTGCCTCTAGACGTCTGTAGCTGATACCAGGAGTTTAACCGTGTGCTACATGCTTGGGGTGTTGTCCTCATGAGTCTCTGAATGCCTTGGTACTGAGACATGGTTAATCAGCCACATAGAGGATTCAGACGGTACATTTAAATTTATTATTTTTGTGTCTGATAGTGGGTTACATCCTCATTGTTGATATCCTTAAATAGTTTTTCTTTTATTTGATCTGACTTGTGTTTGTGGCCCATTTATTTTCTTTGACCTTTGGGCTGACATCTGTGGAGCTGGTGTTTTTTTTGGTGGTGTCTTCCTCTTCTGTGTGCTGTGTTCCTGAAGTTTTTGGTTTTTGGTTTATCTCACAATGTGTCTAGGTGCCTTTGTTTTGCTGTGTTTAATGGATGCCTTCCACTTCCTCTGGCTCTTCCTCTGCAATTGGTAACCTCATCCCCTGTTTTCAATATTTAGGAAAATAAATAGTTTTAAACTTGAAATCCTCTCAAGTGCTGTGAGTATACAACCCTGTGTGCCTCCTAAAAAAAGGGGGTAATCATCTGCTTTTCTTTAGTTGTAGAAACTCAAGTTTAATATTTGAACCCCACCACTTGATGCCACATTGATAGATCCTGAGGAAGAGCATAATTCTGTTATTGACTTTATGCTACAACGCCTAACTTATTTCTTTCACTTTATTTACTTCTTTCGGTTTTCACAAGTTTGAAAGAGCATTCCTAGTTAGGTGATCCTGTTATTTACAGCCATATAAAATTGCAAATAAAAACAAAAAAAATAAACAAATTTGAAAACTGAATCTGGTACGGACATAACAAAAATATACAGCGTTACTTTTGGTCACAGATGGCACAGTAATGAAATCATTAGTAAAAATGCTTCACAATTAAGTTTACTGTTTGTATTTTAACTAACTATATCATTTCCTTGTGATTATTTTTTTATCTATCTTAAATTCCTAAAACATGAACATAAAGGTTATGTGTCTAGTTGTCTGCCATGTGTTTCTTTGATACAATGACTGCAAACTTAGATTGCACCATGCCCTTTGCTCAGTGACAGCTGGGATGGGCTCCAATCCACCCATAGACCAACACAAAGTGAGAATGGAAAGAAAACAAACAATTTGAGATTTATTTTTATTTCTTTTCATTCATAAAAATAGCTAATTAAGATGTGGAGTTTAGAACACTACATAGTATTCCTCCAATTCATGTTGAACTTATATTTAGGAAAGTTTGTGTGCACACCAGCACATCATTCTAATGTGTTTTTGGAGGAAAACCCACAGAGAAACTTTTCATATTGCTAATAATCTGAGGTCGATATGGACTGCACAAACACAGTAAAACTCTCATCACACACTCCTCTGTGCTGACCTGCTGGCCATTATCTGAAAACAAAATCCATATATCAGTAACCTTACCAGAACCAACAGATTGATTTATGCATCATGTCTAACTGGCAAAAGGAAAAGGTCAATGTTATTAAGACATAAAAACAGTCTGTATGGGATGCTGTGACATTCAGCAGTATGGAAGTAAAGTTGATTTAAAGCCAAATGTGCATTCATAAATGTCACCATGGCTCACACATGCTGTTGTTGTTATTATTGGATTTAAATTCCTGAAACTGCTGCAGTTTTACTATACAGAATAGTCAGCTTACACTACAAAGGATTAATATTCCTGAATCCTCCAAGCTTAGGTAATAACTTTATTGTCAGTGTTGAAAAGCTGTTAGATCCTGCTGGGAACTTTTCTCCCTCAGGGAACACCAGCTAAAGAGTCTGCATTTGGACAGATCCCATGAAATTCCTCATATATGTTTGTTTTCAGCCCTGTAGGTGTCTAAATAATGTCTATATGTATGTTGTGGGTTTTCATATGATTTCATATGAATTTCAGTAAAACATGCTAAGGGTTGGGAAGGTTTGGTGTGTTTTGCTTGAACATTACTACTTTGCATGCATCTTATGCAATGCATTGATTTAATAACTGGCAGCTACACATATAATTATAGAGAGCTTGCTGGTTGGAACAGTGAATATTTTATTTATTCTGCTGTCTTTATTCCTTCCATAACACAAATTTTTATTTTAAGCTTGAGCTGCCATCACACTGAGCCGCATTCATTTTATTTTAGACGGATGAAAAACATGTTATCAGGACTTTTAGCCTTTGTGCAAACAACCCTTTTAATTAAGACTGCTCAATGGTGCTCCAAGCTCATATTTGCAGAGGGAAGGGTTAGGGTGAATTAAAGAATGCAAGACAGAACAAGAGAGAATAATTAAAGAAAAAAAAAACACAACTTACAATATTAAAACCCAAATAAATGAACCTATAACAAATAAATTGAACAAGGCAGTACACAAATATGTATGGAAGATAAAAAAAGAGAGAGACTTGAAATAAAATCAGAAAACATTACCACATAAATTGGTTACTACACTACTTAGTCAGGTCAGCAACTGTCTGCATGAAAATCGCAGAACTGCTAAAAAAAAAAGAACATTCAGGACATAATAAGTTAAAAGTCCAACTAAACAGCTTTAGATTAGGGAAAACTGGAGTACCCCAGAGAAAACACATATGTGCACAGGAAGAACATGCAAACTTTGCACACAAAGGCTCCCAGGCTGGGAGGCAAACCTACAACCTGTGAAGCAACAACACTTACTGCCCTGCTGGGTCACTTATTTGTTTAATTGTTTACCTAATTAATGTCTTCATAAGAATTGCTGTCACCAAAATGTGTTGTCCAGAAGAGATTTGTTTTTCTTTAAAGATGATCATGTATGTAAATCCAGATGAGCCATGTGGATTAATGCAGGGAGCCTCTTCTTTGTCAAGAGAGATGGCTGAGCCAAAGCCCAGATATTATGGTATTAATAAGCACATCTCTCCTGAGGGGAAAGAGCAGTAAAAGCACTGTGCAAGCCATGAAACCCCATAGCTGCACATCAGTCATCACTGCATCAGGCAAAGAGGAGGCCAACTGTTTACAATAAACATAAGCAGGTGCTTCAGCCTTCATTTCTAAATGGAATCCATGTGCCCTAAACTCCTGAGGGATTACTGCACGCTGTAAATTATGACAGAATGCTTTTTTTTTCTTTCAATTGAGAAGATGCCAACCACTTGGATGTTGTTATTGTAATGTTTTACATTGCATTTAAATTGAGAACAATAATAATACTATTATTAATTCATAAAGAATTTCATAAAAAAGAAGGTTTGCTAGAAGCAAATAAGTATTATAAGTAAAGGGTAACAGTTGGTTTGGCACAAATTACAGTATCTTTGTTACTCAAAAGCTCCAATTATCTGAATTGCTTTATTTTATTTATTTACTTTAATAACTTGTTTTGCACTTGGATCATTTGGCACCATTAGCTGGTTTCTTTAGACATATAACTTTTTTAATACATGTCATTTTATAATGTATGTGAAGTTTTTTTGTTTATTTGTTTGTTTTTTTCCAATGCCCTGAGATGACTTGAACTGGCACTTTGTAAATAAACTGAACTGAACTTATCAGCAGCTCACTGATTTATCGCCCAAACCTGGTTGATTTAAAATGAAAGGTAATGAAATACAAAGTGGGACATTTGGGTGTAAAAATAAATAAGTTGCGATGTCAGAACAAATACAATCCTACAGCTTTTGTCCAAAAGCTTTTCTACAACAAAGTCAGAACTGCAAACAACTTTATACTGAAGAACAAGAATTGTTTTGTTATTTGTTTACAAGGCTTTCTCCTGGCTACATTAAGTGACTGCAAATGTCTGCTTTGTAGATGAAACTGTATTCAACCACATATTTTTGAGTACATTTACATAGTAACAAGATGTGTTTACTTGGATTAACAAATGTAATAAATATGGTGAAATGCTTTTTTATATTACTAACAAACAGCAAGAAACTTTTTTGTAACTGATTCTGCATTTTCTCTCCAGTCTGGGAAGTACTTTGGTGTCTCTCTGACCTTTGCACCCACGGGGTGGGGGTGGAGAGGGGTGCACTGTCAGCCGCAGTGATGACAGCACCTGCTGCAAACCAGGAGGAAAGGAGAACTTAGACTAGCGACAGAGCAGGTTGGAAGATGGTTATTTGATGTTATTTATTGTTTTGTTTTTTTTTAACGTTCTACAGGCTCTATTATGTTAAATTAATTGAAACTGAGGTTTTGAAAAAATCCGTAAAACCTGAAAAAAATCCATGAGATTGCTCTGTACGTCCATATGCCTGCAAAATGATGGAAAATCTGTGTAAATTACAATCTGTACAACTTGACATTTATGTTCACAGCCAGCATCATTAAATTCTTTATTTATTACAATGTTCATTGTAATTATTTAATACTTAGGGTGAATGTTTTCTCTTGTAAAAAAATAATTAGTTAAATTTCATCAGGGCAGCACGGTGGCTCAGTTGGTAGAACTGTCGTCTCCCAGTAATAACATTGCTGGATCAAATCCAAGGACCTTTCTAGGTAGAGTTTGCACGTTCCCTCCGTGCATGTGTGGGTTTTCTCCTGTTACTCCAGTTTCCTCTCAAAAACAAAACAAAAACAAAACAAAAACAAAACACGAATGTTAGGCCAATGGGTAAATCTAAATTGCCCCTAAGAGATCATGAATGGTTGTTTGTCTCTACGTGGCCCTGTGATGAACTTGTGACCCCCCCCGCAAAGTGTCTGCTGGATATGGGTACCAGTGACCCCCGTGACCCTGAAGGGAAGAAGCAGGTAAAAGATAATGGATGGATTCACAAATTTCATTAAGCTATTCCAAATATATCGTTCTTTCCATCACTTTAAATATTTTGAAATTTAAACTATTCAATGTGTTGATAAATTCTACATTAATTGCTTTGTCAAAAAAAAATGTTAGAGAGTTTGCAAACTTCTTCATAAACAGCCAAATGAATTTAATTTGAAGCTTTGTGAGCACACTGTGTAAGATGAAATTAACTCATTTTTTCCATATGTAATAGAAGGACATCTGGTTTAAAGACACATAAAGCCTACATTCAGACAGTTTTGACGGGACTTGCATTTAGGATGGCAGAGGCGCACACCATCAGAATATTGTTGTGGCTCTCCAAAATGTGCTAATAGCAGGGGTGCAGTGAAGGAAGCAGCCACTGGTTAAACAAATGCATGCCTTTAAAATACATTTAGAGCTGAGAGTGGAATTGGTTGTGGCTGCCCTGCTGTTTCTCAAAATGAGGATCATAGGGAGATACGCACATGAGGGATCTGAATCAGATAATGTATTTTCTTTGTGACACAGCAACAGCTATTTTGTTGAATTATACCTAAAGATGCCAATGAAGGCTTTTTAGGTTGGAAGAAAAAAAGAGTGGAAACATATGCATGGTGACGGGATCAAGCTTGCAGAAAATGCATTTCTTCTGCTCTATTCAGTGGATTATCCTGCTTTAACAAAGTATAATATGACTCAAAACTCACACCATAAATATGATTATAACTTGCCTTTATAAGACTTGTACAGATTTTAAATAGAGCCATCAACAAAGTGAGTGCTGTGTCTGATAAACTGGGTCATTCTTGTAAAGAAGGCCTTCATGCTAGTGGAGGATTCACCCTGAGGAGGAATGCACACAGCTGCTGTGACAAGGCCTGGGAATCCGGAGAGTTGACTGAGGGAAGTGGGTGAACAAAAACGTGATTCATGGTTGTTTTGTCCATATATACTGTATATATTGGCTTTGTTTCCTTTATGTCAGAACAAAGAGTTTGAGCTGCTGTTCAAATTAAAAATCCACAAGGTTTCATTTATTGCTTTCTGGCATTTGGTAAAACTGTTTCACTATTGAAATTAAAAAAAACTTTTACAATAATACCAAAATAACTAGTTTTAAAAGCATGTAAAATAGGCAGAGGGTCATATGTTGATGGGTATATCCTTTATGAATCAGGACAGATTTTGTTAAAAATCTATATTCTGTTTCATTTCATTTTTTGAACATTACATCTTCTCAACAATAAAATCTTTCGTACGTCTTCACTGAAACTTCTTTTTCAATGTTTGCTGAGCACTTGTCTGTCTTTGCAGAAGCACTTGAATTTGAAGATATTGGATCCGTTTCTTTCTTTGTGTTTTTGCTTATATGTGTTAGCACCGTATGTGTGAAATGAAGTCTCACATCCTGAGCATCAAAGCCACTAATCAAATCTAATCTTTCTCTTTCCCAAGCCTTCATCTTCATCTTCATCTTCTGAATGCATGTGTGTCTCTGTGTGTGGTGGTGCATTCACACTCAGTCATCTCCCTTAGACAGCTGCTCCTGAATAAACATTGTTTACTTCCTAATCGAGCAGGGAGAGCACTGGGGGCCTGAACTCTTAGTGTTACCTTGTGCACATGCACGTACACTCAGACACACATGAAAAGATGCAAGTAAATACAAACTGAAACATGAGCACAAGCACAAAATTAAAAGGATATTTTAAAGCACACAATTATATATGTATTTTTTATATTTCAAATAATCTACATATTTTTCACATGCATCAATGAATTACACATCAAAGTCATTTTGTTAATTATAAGCAATATGCATATTTTTTATGAAACCAAAGATTGTTACTCCACCCTTATAAATCATACATATGCATAACTCAAAAATATTTTAAAAATGCTCACCAAGGAATTTCTAAATACACTTGAACACATAAATAAACTGGCACACATATGGCTAAATACACACACCCTGGTGAGCATGGATGTGGAGGATAAGCGGGATAGGGGAGGTGAGGAGGTGCAGGGATGCGGTTGGTTCTCCTGCAGGAACAGATGGCCTGAACTCTGCAGGGATGATCACAGAGAGAATGGAGGTCAGGAACCAGCGAAGGAGGGAGAAAAGGAAAAGGGGCAAGGGGGTTGAGGGTTGGAGGGGGATGGGTGAGAGGGAGACGGAAAGCTTAAAGGAATGAGAAAGAATGATCAGAGTGAGACCAGTGACAGGAAAAGAAATGTAAGGTAGTTTGAAATGAAGGATGATTGTGGAAGGAAAAGGATGATCAGAGGGTGAGAGGTCTGCAGGCAAACAGGAGAGGTGAAAAAAATGTATTTTAAGAGCCATAAAAAAAAAAGTTCAATTGCAAGTGATTGCTGAAATGAAGGAACATGGAGACAGATAAAGGCCTAATTTTCCTTAAAGGATTAGCTCTTATTCATTTACTTCCATGCTTGAGTTTTAAATGAAAATGATTTTATGTTTAACGACGACAGAGTTATACCTACTGGATTTTGGTCACATCATGAAAACAATGTTCTAAATGTAATTAGGCAATACCTTGCTTGATTTGTTGGCACTTATGTCTTATGAAAAGCTATCAGCCTCCACATCAAATTTCAACTCAATACCTGTAAAACGTATTGAGTTGAATGTGTTTATGTGTATCCTTCGGTTGATTAGCAAGTTGATTTTTCCTCATTGTTGATGTAACCGAAAGTTAGTTGTCCCTCTCTAATTATCATTTTCAAGTGCTTTATTTATATCTTGACACAATATACCCTTCATTTATTTTCCCACTTTTCTCACTTTCTTTATAATGTCACTTCTAGCTGATAATGAAACAGGCTTGTCCAGGCATGTGCAGACTTCATGCTAATACCCATCTGCATGTGTGTGAACAGCTGAGCAGTCAAAGGGACTACTGTATGTCCGTGGCTTAGACAGGGATAACCATGGATATAATCAGCCTTGCTTTGCATTTCTTGTAGTATTACTTGTGAAGTGTAAATACCATTTTTTTTCCATAGGCAAGGATGATTAAACAGGACATCTGCCTGAAGAACACACCCCATTAATTTTATCATTCACCCCACTGCATCATGGATTCTCTATAGAACAAACTACATATAGTTACAAGTAAATCCAAATTCATAATGTCTGACTCATTCTTTCTCATTTTTAAGTTTTGTGTAAATAATAAAGACAAAATGTTTGAAAAATAATAATTATAATGTCTATACCTGCTTTCTAATATTCATGGCAAGCTGTTTATTTACCCCTCTAACCAGATCTGATTTTAGATATTTGGCAACAAAATTAATTGGATTCCAAAACAGATAAAGGTGTGTCCCTGGTTGCCAGATAGAAAAAAATAGCTAATTTTAGTTCTGTCGCTTCAAGATCCAAACTCCTCAATGTGTGGATGCATCAAACGATGGTTTGAATTCTTTATTTTTCCTTTTATTTTGAGTTACACAGCCTACATTCACCTGATGCTTGTTTTAGGGAGCTGTGTTTTTTTAGGTGTGTTAAATCATATTTTTTGGATCAACTGGTGGATCATCCACTGTGTCTGGCTTGTGCGCATTTCAGACATGCCAAGTTAATCCTCACTTATCCACCTTTTACAGCAGCACTCCTTTCCTCTGTCCATCCGTCTCCCTCTTTCTCTAATAATGGCCTAAGGGCCTGATGAGCGAACGACTGAGGTTAACGCTCTCCGGAGGAGAAGAGAGATTGTAAATGAGGCCGAGGTGAAGATAAGGGGGTGAAACGGGCAGATAAAAGAGATGAACGATGAGTCGGACGTGTGGCGAGTGCACACTAAAAGAGACTGACACATGAGAGAGGAAGAGAGGAGGAAACGAGAAAGAACCTGAGAATTCCAGTTTTGAGTCAGCTGTGATCTTATCGTTCCCCGATACTTCCTGATCTTTCTTGCTTTGGCATTTCACCCCTTCTTCTCATTATTCTGATCATTGCTCACACAGTTTTCATCAGCCTCCTTTTGAGTTTGTAGGGACATAGAGTTTAGGTCAGCATTTGATTTGAGACCAAAACAAAAAAGAAAGGAAAAAAAATCACTGTGTTAAGGTTCATTTTTAGTCTGCAACTAGTGTATAATTTTCTGCATGTATTTATAAATGTTTTCAGAGTAATGTTGTAACGTAGAAAGTTATGTAATTAGAATATTTTTCAAAACAGAACTAAATTTGTTTTAAAGGGAACATATGCAAAATTTACTTGGTTAGTTGTTAAATACATTTAGTTGCGTACTCGAAGTCTTAGGGCAGGAGTGCAGAAAAGTTTAACTTAGTCTCCTGGTGCTCCAGAATAATCTTTAGATTCTGTTTGGTTCATATTTTTTAGCCTGTTTCTGTTTCGTCTATTTTCTGACATTTTCTGAGCTATTTCGTCACATAATCTGCGATGGAATTGCCAAGTAAGGTCTGGACTTTCAAATTACAATTTCCTTGTTGTATATAATGAGAACAAATATCGAGTTTTCTCGATGTTGAAAGTATGACATTAATTTAATTTAAATAGAAACTGAGATGCTAAAACGCCAGCCAATATTGGTCCACATTTATGCAATGTTGTCCACCAGCAAGTCACTCTGTTTGTAATTAATGACTGGTTTGTTCTTGATCTCAGTTTGAGTTCAATTTATTTTCTTTTTTTTTCTCTCTCTCTTATATTTGTTTCTTTCAGGAACTTTGGTCTTTTACCGGCCGTACATCATAGTAAACCTAAGGTAAAACTGTTAAACAATGAGTCTAACATGGTCTTGAGATTGCATAATTATTATTTATTGATTTATTACTAGTTTTAGCATGAAAATGTAAACATAATTTAAAACTAGAAAAGCAATGGTACAAATTTAGATGTGAAAAACTTTTTCTAAAAATTAAAATATGTTTGTTCCACTTGCACCACTGGCCAGATGCTTTAATTGTCAGGTCCTACTTTTTACATGCTGCATTTGTTAATTCTTTACTCAAGCATCACAACTTACAGGGTCCAGTTATAAACTTATTCTGCACCAAAAACACCATAAACTCAAGTTTTGGCTAGAATGCATTATATTGTATGTAACTTGGATTTTGGAGTTTCCGAAACCCCATGAATATAAAAAAAAACATTGCAACTCTGGATCACACCCATAGACCATATATTGTTGTTTATTTTTACCCCAATGAGCATGCTAAAATAAAACTGATACTGCCAAAAAATAAATAAATATATAACAAATACCAAACCATTTTTTTTTTAATATTTGTGTTTGCCATGAACAATTAAAGTTAGTATCTGTTTTCAGGTTGTGTGTATTTCTGCAGGAGAAGAGTAGCTGCATGTCAATACTTTAATAATCCCATCCATACAAAAAAACCCTAAGGCTGTGGTAGACGCTGTGCTGTCAAGAAGCCAAATAAAGAAGTCCCAATCCTTTCAGAAAAAAAAAAAAAAGCTTTGGCCATACATGGATTCCTCCCAATTCATATGAATGAAGATAGTGTGAAACACAAATGAACAGAGAAGAAAGAGAGAGTGGAAATGAGAGACAGGGTGGAAGGGTCATTACTGAAGGAAAAAAGCAAGTATGGAACTAATTTTAACAAGCTGAACTTTGCCTTCTGCTATTTTAGTGCCTCAGTTTGTAGCATGCAGGAATTCTCTTAAATTTTTTGCCTTTTTTAGTTTATTTCTTGAGGGAAACATTCAAAAAAGCAAATAAATTGAATGCAACTTATGTTATATATTTACATATGTGAATTTAATATTACAAAATAAACCACAAAATAAAGACTAATGGGGATGGTTGGATTTGTTAAAATAAATGAAAGCATTTAATATTCACCCAGATTTTCCAAGTTTGTTACAGCTGATTACACAGTCAAGAAATAAACCTGTTCTTATCTGCAACATAGGCCACTTTTAAATCACAGTGCTCAGTTTAAAAATAACAAAATAAACAAAAAAAAGCCCTATTAAATATGACCTAATTCTTTGTTAGTGAATTTTTGTCAGTTTTAATAATAATGAAAAAAGTAAATTAAAAATAAAATCCTTGCCCTCAAGGCTAGATACAACAAACACAGAGGTAGATGTGACTCTCTGACCTCTCCTAAAACTCAGAGAGGTTGGAGTTCAAAGGTCAGGGCTCATCTCTGCACTCGACCCTTATTGAGTAGGACATGTTTGGCTAGACTGTGCCTCAGGGCTTTGATTCCGCTGACCTGATCTGCAGCTAAATATCCTGTCTTTATTCTTAAGCCCACCCCTCACATCCTGTCTCTCTGAGCTCCTTTCCCCCATCCAGCCCTCCAGCTATACTCTGTCTAATTTAATTAGTCACATTCACCTTTTTTTAACAAAAAAAAAATGTCCCTGCTCTGATTCTGTTCTGTCTTTAAAGGGGTTTACTTCTGGGTGGTGTTTCCCCTGCCCTTCACTGACCTCATTTGCTGCAGCTTGAGCTTTAATACAGCCAGAGGAGCTGCTGAAACCCTTAAAATAAAAATAATAATAAAAAAACATAATGTAGGAATTATTGCTTAGACATTTACTGGCTTGAATTTTTTCCCTGTTCTTTTTTTTTCCATCAAGATAACAAGAACTCAACAAGAGGGAGAAAAAAAAGGTAGATCATTCTCTGCAAAAAGGCGTTATTGGGGAGTTTGGCAGAATGATGATGGAAGCAAAGACATGTGGGCGTCAAAGAAAAAGATAACCATCCGCTCGTTTGTTTTTCACATAGGCTGTCGTTAAATATAACCTTTCAGTCAGGGCAGAGAATTTACACAGACAGACACATACCTAAACACACCATACATCCAGAGTTAAGCAAAGTTGTTTTAGATGAGGAAAAAGAAAGAAAACATGTGAAAAGCTTGTTTTTAACTCAGTAAAGCCCACTTTTCATCCACTATGTGCCCCTTCCAGCAAATCCTCAATCAACACACTGACATTCCCACACAGTACTGAAAAGGTCTTAAAGAAAAGACTCTGCCGTCAGACTGCGTATTCAACTGCTTTGACATGTATTGTTATTTGAAACCGCTGTCAGACAAACTTAGACAACATACACTCTCTCACACACACAAACACACACCAGTCTGCCTAATCATCTGACAACAAGGCTCCCATTGTGCTGTGTTATGACTTTGTAGAACGGCCCACCACCCAGAGGGGAGCACCATATTTGAATCAAAGACTCATACTTGCCTCTCAGGACCCAGATATCACAAGCTAAGCATGTGGGGTTGTTGAAATACAGATGTACTCACAGATCATGTTAGTCAGCTGAGACACCATTCCTCTTCCCTCCACTGTTCCTGACCTTTGCCATGTGCCAGATGGGTAAAAGGGTATTCAAGAGTCATAAGAACATGTTTACTCAGCTTCGTTCTATAAGAACCCTGGGAGCTTTGGTAAAAAAAAAACAACCAAAAACATTTTCTTTTTCCTATTTTATAAATGTCCATGGTCACTAAAAAACACTGATAACTTGTCTTATCTTTAAAGACATGCAGCCACATAAATTACTTGTTTTGGAAGCAAAAAGTCACTTTGTTCATTGTTGTCATTAATCAAGACACTGTGCACTAGCAGAAGCAGCAACATAAAATCCTACAAAACATATTTACAATACCAAATCTGCAAAGCAGAATATACATAATCACGTTTGTTTCGTTGACTCTAAAACACTTGGTTAAAGATTTAATGTTCTAAAAGTAGTTGATGCTTTGAACACCAAAAAAGTGTCATAAAGCAATTGGCTTAAAACTGAGAGGAGTCCCTTTGCCAAACCATTTAAAATGTTAGAACAATATTAATGTATTGATGTTATGTTATTAGGCCCCATTCACACAGACTCAGCAATCTATAGACATTTTTTATTTATTAATTTTACTGTTTTGTGCTAAATTCAATCTTTCAAAACCAATGTTGTCATAGTTTCACCTCCTGCCTATAGCTTATGATCTTAATAATTATATACTACATGCTTGAGTTTATGCTGCATACACAAAAGATAAATTAACATATTTATTTTTCCTTCCTGTATTTACAGTTTTGAGTGAAAACTTCACAGTTTTGTTTCTGTTTGTAGTGCATTTTTGTGCCAGCGCTACAGGCCTGACAAAGTTACTGCAGCCTTTAGGTCATACAATATGTTTCCGTGGAAACAAAAAAAAAGTACTAGAAATGTAATCTTTTTACATTTATTAAACTCTGTTTAGTGGAACCAGTTGCCATAACTTGACATTTAATACTTCATTTTTAGAGTGCATGAACAACTCTTTTCATGATGAGTTCCTGTCATATTTAACAAGGTGTTACGATTTAAAGTGTTACATTTTAAAGTAAACAAGTAAATATATCTTTTTTTTATATTTTGAATGTAGCAAAATAAAAGTTATAACAAAAAGAAATACTTGTTAAAATCACTAATCCTCAAAAAATGTACTCATTGCAACAAAATAAATGTATTTTATTTACACCTCTTGCTATTACATCTTTAGGAAATACAAATAAAACTCTTTTTGTCAAGAAAAATCAAGAGTATATGCAGTCAAAAGGCCTTTTTCATAACTTCAGTCACATAAAGAGAGCTTGCATGTAGATCACATCAACATGCATAAACACACAAATACATTTTGTGAGAATAGCAAAATTAAACTTATTATTTTTACACCACTAATGTGTACATTTTGAGATTAAACGACATTGCAAAACTGCAAGTTTTCTTTTTTTCTTCCTTTCCAGAAATGATCTGGTTTCTGTAGCATAACTGACAAAATCAACATGACAGGAATGACATTTTTTTCAGTGCATGTTTAGTTTTCAGAAATTACCCACCCTGCTTAGTGCAAATCAACTAGAAGGCTAAAGACAGCATGACTGGTATGTTTCCATTTCTTGGAATTTACTGATTACTGATTTAACTTATAATCAGCATTTAACATGCATGTTTTGTAAATGTAAGAGACAGCCAGAATAATCAAAGAAACTCATACAGGCACAGAAAGAACAGAAAATCTCCACACAGAAATTACTTCACAATGAAGAAATAAACCAGAGATGTTTTGCTCTGAAACAACCATGTCAACCACCGCTCTAATGACCTCTACAGGGCTGCTTTACCCATTAATTCATAGACAACATACTTAATTTAGAACAAACATAATAATTAAAATATTATAACATTTTTTACTACTGTTTTTGATGTATAATAACATGTGAATAAATCAGATGTGTGAGGCTCTGTTGGTGGTCTGATATTTTATATATATATATATATATATATACACACATACTTTTTTTTCCAATAAATGCAGTAAAACACATATTGGCTCTGTGTTTCTAGGGACAACACCTGTTCAACATTTTTCCAAGAATAACTTGCTGTAGTACAACATTTGATGAGCTGTACAGTTATTAAAAATTACAAGGAACTTCTCTTAAACTTGTTCCCTTCCACTAAATCAGATTATATGTCAAGAGCTCCCAGGTTTAGTAAGAGACAAAATACACAGCAGTACATCAAAAGCTTTAGACACCAAAGATAATTAACTTTGGAAGGAAAATATAATTGTCAGCATTTTTAGTTTCAAGGTTCAAGTGTAACTTGGAACTTTTGTAGCAACTGATATAAATTAAGCAAGCAAAAGTTTGGTTATTGTTTTAGTTCACCTATAATGCACTTTTTGCACACAATCTGTCTCAGTTGAGCTGTGATTAAAAAAGGTATTTTATTATAAATCACACAAATATAGGAGCTCAGAATATCATATTGTCTTATATGAATTTCAATTTTGCATAAAAGGCCAACAATATGAAAGCTGTTTTAATGAGTAGGCTGGAAAGTTAATTTTCAGATCAGCTGAAGTAAATATATGGGTGAACCTGGTGGCAGTGCTGGTCCCATGTAAAAATCTGTTTTATATAACTAAGACATCTTGATTTTCTTACAAGCCAAACCTATTCTAGATGAACATAATCAGTGCCTAATTAGACCCTTAATCACATTATGTACAGTCTAAAATGACTAATAAAATCTCATCACACTGTTATTGGTTAGAAGAGCCAAGAAGTAATAATGATTACTTCCATTAGCTGCTCATATCACAAGTCAGTAACACTGTGCTTTTCCTTAATGGCTTTTGTGTACATGAGCCGTGGCCCCCAGTGTCTGCCGTTTGATTTGTGCACAATGACAGAAGTTGTCAGAACCCAGAATGTTTACTGGATGGATGAACAGCTTTCTGAGAATCAGAATCAGAGTCAAGACGCTCTGCAATTTCCAGACGTACAATCTGACAGCCACACCACCGCCTCATAGTGACTGCCCAGATGGGTACAATGGAAAGAATTGGAAAACCTGTTTGATCCATTCTCCACAGTTACTATTGTCCTCATTTGCATGTAAAAATGGAAAGCATGATACTGACCCTATGTTTGTCTCTAGGTAGGAAAAATTACTGAATGTGTCACTAATACCATTGTGTACAATTCCTTGTTTCTGCACAGCAAGTTTTTTATTTTTTTCTTGAAGTGTGGCCAATATGAACACTGAAATGATGAATCATGTTGTCAATTTCCAACACATTATATATCAACACTGACCAAACATTTAAAATAAACAGCTACCATTAGCAAAACTGTTACCACTAAAAATGACAGTTTTCAAGCAATGATCTGATTTACTACTGAGCCTCCACACTTGAGAGAAACTTTTAGATTTTACAAAAAAATATATATATATATTTATCTGGATTTCTTGACAAGCTTCAAAGATCCTAGAAACACTTGCCAAAGTGAAACTCTATCATTTTGGTAAGCGGCCATGTGTTTCTCAACACTCCCAGCAAATCTTTGGGGGAAAAAAAGGAATTCTCTGATCTCAAGCTGAGTCACTCAAATTATAACACTTGAGTTGAGAGCCCTTTTAAAATATAAAACTTTTTTGTAGTTGGTTTTCTTTAACTTAACATTATTACTCTTGGTCATACAGCAGAGAAAATAAAACTGTAAGCTTTTCATTTGACTATTTTAGGAACTACATGTTTGACTAACATATACAACTGCATAGATAAAATACAATACAAAAACATGGTAGGTCAGAGGTTGGTGACACATCAACAGCCTTTTAGCTAATCAGCTAACACATTCTCACTCCCAACTCATTACATATTGACAATTGCCCAGGTTTCTTTTGTGTCCGGTTTTGACACATCGGGTAACCCCCTTGCGCCAGTTATTGACACACTACAAAGGGTCTTTGGGTTGGGGTCTGTAGTTAATATTAGGGATCAGGGTTACTGCTTAATTTATGGTAGTGAGGTCAGGGATAGGATGTCTAGGGCTAATATAAGTTTAGTTGAGGGTTTGGGACAGTTAGCTGTCGTGCATTTTCTACACTTTTCAAAAATATGACAACTGACTCCTCCTCTTTGTTCTCATCTTGTCAATAACTGACGCAAGGGGGTTACCCGACTTGTCAAAACCACACGCAGAGGGAACCTGGACAAGTGTCGATATGTGACGAGATGGGAGGGAGAATGTGTTGAATCAGTGCATAAAGAATAAAAAATGACAGTTGAGTTTAATGTAAAATAAAATGAACCATTTTTAAATCGTAAACAATGACTTTGTTGTTTGCAGATTATTGTACACAACCAACAAAAGTAACTACCAATAGTTCAGTTCAAGATGATGTCCCGAAGGCTCATGGGATTGTGAAGTGCTTCGATGTGAAGGTAAACTTTTACCTCTGATGTGCTGTGGTGAACTATAACAAAAAGATAGAAAAACTTGGAGCCTGGCATTCAAGTGAATATTACGTTGACCCATGCCACCCACTGTTCTCACAGCAATTGCAAGTTTTTGACAATGAGCAGCTTATTTTAAAAGGATACTTTATTTTGCTCTTTCACCTGGGCTGCTTAGTCTCAGTAACAGAAATCATTTCATCTGTTGCTTTGTTAAACATATTCTATGTAATTTTTTGTCTTTGAACAATTCTCATTTACAGCCATGCTCATTTTTGGAAGCTACACACTCACTGTGTTCTGAAAGAAAACAGTTTTCACAGGCTTGGCTTCAGAAACCACGATTAACACAAGAACACATAAGCAATTCACAATGGCAGTAAGCAATTTCACACCTTTTTGCCTGGCTAAACTGATTGTAAAAGAAGGGCAAAACAGCCACTGTGTCACTACGTTCAGGTTGCTCTTTTCCTGGAAGAAAGCTTGAGGAAGCAAACCCAGCAAATAACAAAGGACGATAAAAAGGACAAAAGACAAAATGTGTGATGGAGCTTGTCCCTTATCGATCCACTTCATCCTTGTACAATACTACAATCCAGCTGAACTTTCCTGCAAGGTGCCCGAAACGAATATCGGGCTGTTTATAAACAGTGTGAAAGCTGGCTGTCTGCATGGGTGTGATGTTTCGCTGCCATAGCTGGACAGCAGACTTTGCCAGTGCCCGTGGTCACTGCCAGTGTAACTGCACTGTCAGATTGGCTAACAGATGGCCTTCAACCGGCTGGTAACTACAGCAGAGCTTCCAAAACTAGCTGAAATGCAATGACAAGTGAGGAGAACTTAAACATGCAGAGACAGCAGAGTGGGAGTGCAGGTGGTGGAGGAAAACTGTGGCAGAAAAATAAAAGGAGTGGCGCAGATATAAAGAACATTTTGAGTAGATTTGGAAAAGACAACCAATCAGGAGATCATAGGCGGGGAAGAAAATATAAAACAAGCATGGCAAAAAAAGATAAGTTTATAAAAAGAATGGCAGGAAATAAAAAAAGAAAAGCACGATAGATAGACAGATAGATAGTGGCTCCAGGTTCAAGAAGACCTGGCGTTCTTTTAAAGGTTTCATATTGCCCACTGCCTTTCATGCTCAGCTTTTAAACTAAGATTATCTTATGTTGAGAAATGACAGTTATAATTTTGTTCAAACTTTGAAGATAGCACAGTGCAATCTCATGCAGTACTGCATTATTTTGCAACAGTGTCAGAGTTTGTATTTTGAGTAATTGTCAGCTTCTACAATACCAAACTTTAGCTCAGTACATGTTAAATTCAACAGTGAATTGTAAATTATGTGTAGCTAAGGTCCATTAGCCTTTGCAGCCATCTTGGATTGGTTTGACTTCAAAAGATATTTAGTTGTGTTAACTTTGTAAAGTTTACTTAAAATCTTCACTGTGGATTCAGCTACTACCACACTGATATCTGTTTACTGCAGTTTAGTCATTTTTCTGCTGGCTAAGATTCTCTTCACTAGCAATCATGAAATGATGCAGCAACAGCAGTAGTAGTAGTTGTTGTTTATTGTCATTTGTACTCACACACAAGGTTTTGGTACATAGGATTTGCCTGTTTAGGGCTCTCAGTTTTATTTCATATAAAAATAGAAAAGTAGTTATAAAAAAACAAGGAGAATAGTTAAAAACAAAGAAAATACAATAAAAATAGAAAAGTACAAAATGTAACATTAAGTACATTTTTACATTAAAATTATTATTGCACATTAAATGCAGCTAAAAAAACAGTTATTGCACTTATTCAGTTAAATCAGTAGATATTGCAATGAACATTTGTACTCAAAGAATGTGAATACACTTCAGGTTGACACTTCTGTGTTTAATTAGACGTTTGCCATCAGTCTAACTGTGGTAGGGAAAAGCTTTTATGGAACTGAGATGTACAGTGTGTGTGATGAAGCTGTCTGCTCTGCATTTCCTCAAGTTGTATGTGATGAGTTTGTGCTTAAAAATAGAGTAAGCGGGGTGGAGTGTGTCTATGATGATGTGATGTACCCTTTTTTATGCATCTTTGTGTGTATGTAGTGTTCAAATGGAAGTCCGGTGCTTAAGAGTTTCTCTGCTGTTGTGATGACTCTTTGGAGAGCCTTCCACTTTTCATGTGGTGTTGCCGTACCACTCATTGATACCAGTTGTGAGGACACTTTCCACCAGTCCTCTGTAGGTTTACATGAGGGGGTGGTGGCTCAGCTCGGCCTTTCGAAGCAATCTGATGAAATGCAGTTGTTTCTGAGCCTTTCTCATTGTGACTTCAATGTTCATTGACCAGGACAGATTAAATGATATCTGAAGGCCAAGAAATGTGTCGTTGTCCGTCCTCTCCACTTCAGTCCCCCTGATGGTGAGGTGGTGCAATTTGGGGGTTTTCTTCCTAAAGTCAATGATGGGCTCTCTTGTTTTCTCTATGTTGAGGATGAGGTCATTCTCCTCTCCATAGGCCAATATGTTGTCCACCACTGCTCGATACCCCGTCTCGTCACCTCCTTTGACAAGGCCCAGGTCTTGTCATTAGCATACTTTATGGTACCTGTGTCGTTTTTGTTTGAGATGCAGTCGTGAGTGTATAAGATGAAAGAGTTTGGGGCTAAGGCAGCAGTCCTGTGAAGATCCTGTGGTTAGTGTAAGCTTGGAGGACTCCCTTCCTACTAACCTTACAGCCTGCAGTCTGTCCGTTAAAAAAATCCAGCAGTATCCAGTTGCAGGTGACAGTAGGTACCCCCCAGGTTGATCAGCTTACTGATCAACTTCCCTGCATGGATGGAGTTAAAAGCAGAACTTCAGTCAAAGAAAATCATCCTGACAGGTTCTGCTGCTGTCCAGGTGTTGTAGGATGTGGTGGAGAGCTATGGCTACTGCATCATCCTCTGATCTATTTGGACCATACTCAAACTGAAGTGGGTCAAAGGCTTCAGGAACTACAGTGTTTATATGTTTGAGTACCAACTTTTCCAAACGCTTCATGGCTACTGATGTAAGTGACTGAAGATCAGTCTCAGCTTATAACCCAGCAAATCTTAATTCAGCATTGTCCAACTGGCATAGGTATATGCTATTTTTATGTTTGCTTTACTGTGGTGACCATCTTGTATAGGTTTATTCAATGGTAACTTCCTGAAACTTTCATTAAAATCACTGGTTCATGAAATATTTTACTTAACAATGCAGACAAATAAACACACACTCTCATGCACAGACACATGCAAAAACATTATCACTCTGCCTTCAGTGGAAGGTGATAAAAACAGGCAAACAAGGAATGGATGAGTACAGAGTAAAAAAAAAAACACACACAAGTCAACTACAGAGAAAAATAAATGTGTGGGGGATATAATAGAGGTCATCTGCCATAAGGCAGAAAAATGATTGACATCTGAGGTTTGTAAGCTTCGACAAAATAATTTGATACTCTCCTTTTTGCGCAATCAAATGTCTGTAATACGTCTTCTTGGATATCATATTTGCTGGACACCATCTCTTTTCGTTCTTATTCATCTATTGATTTTCTGCCCGATATTCAGATCTGGCTCACTATGTCAGCATGGCAGATCAGGCCCCCTCCTTTCCAGCTACATCATGTGAGTCTCAGTGGACAGCTCAGAGAAATTATCCTGCTTTATGAAATACATGCCTTAATGTAGAGGGCTTCATTGGGGCATGTATTAGGATTTTGCAGGTCCCGCAGGGCTAAACACAAATCCTGCAGAAGTTTTAACATTACTGTGAGTGAGAGTAGGCGGTAAAAAAAAATAAAATTGTACTGCAAGTTCTGGTATGATTCCAATCTTAAAAAAATAAAAAAAAAAGAGTAAGTGTTTAATATCACTAAGTTGCACGAATTTAAACCAGTTTGACCCTATACCGTGGGATTTTCACTATGCTTTAGTTCAACAAGACTGAAGGATGTCTTTATTTTATTTATTTATTTTTCAGATGGCCCAAGGTTTGGCCAATCAAACAACACGCAGACACAGGGCTCAGTGCTCTCACCACTGTGTGGTGCTGGTTAAAAACTCACAAATCTTTTCAAAACGTCTTACATAAATAAAATAAATAAATAAATTGTGACATTGTGATCTTGATGTGGGTTGTGATAAATGCATAGGCAGAATTGAGAAATCATTTTCATTTTGGACTCCACTCATTTATGTCCTCAGTGTATGGTTGTGGTGGTTTACATTTTTTAGTTTTCATAATGGTTCATGGAAACTGTTTATTAAACTGTTTGTTAAAAGGCCACCTTCTCCCTTGTGTAGATGATTATTTAAATCATAAAGACTGTGATAATGCTGTTAATGCTTTGTAGTTTTTCACCAAAAATGTTACATATGAAACATGTTGCAAAATAAAACATGTTAACATTTTAGATAAGGAAAAAAAATAAAAAATAAGATAAAAAGCATTCTGTAAATTTGCTAAAAGAGTATCTAATGCATAGATAATGCAGAGTAAAAGCCTAAAAATTATAGTGGTTTATAGTAGTTGTTGTTTTACAACCTAAAAAAAAAAAGAATAAAAATAAGAAAGACTGTCAGTACGTCACAGGGTGGATTGTTTGAATTTAATTATGTGACATCTGTATCTAAAATCTATTATTTCACAAGAAAGCAGCTTTTAAAAATAAATAAACCCAGTGCAAAAGAGTTAAATAAGCCGGGGCACAATATAATACAAGCTATGGTGCTATTTGTCTGGAATTGCCTTTACCTGTTTTCACCATAAAATTCTTGATTTGATCCTATTTGCTTAGAAACGCTCTCCGTCCGTCCATCTGTTACAGTTTCAGAAAGCTGTAACTTTCACACAGAAAGGCTAAAATACACCAAACTTGGTTTAAGTTATCCAGGTTGGATGCTCGACCATACCATGTGGTCATATGACATCATCAAAGTCCCATCCCCTGACAACAGTTAGTGACCTTTTTTTGGCTTGGAAAGCTCCATCTCTGACCCTCTTGATCTAATCAGCAAGTCCTTTTTGAACAAAATTAATAAAAAAAACAATAAATGTCATTTGGTTAAATATTTGGGAAGTATTATTTAATTTATTTTATTTTTTGGGTGTTTCCAGAAAAACTTGATTAAAAAAAAACAAAACGTAAGTGATCATTTTAGGAAGGTGTTGAAATCTTACAAAAGAATGAGAGTTATTTGCTTCTTTTTTTTTTGACCAACGCATTGCAGCAAAGCCATCACTGGCGTATTGTGACTGATGTATGAGTAGCAGCCATTTTCTAAAGAATCAATTTACTCAGTCATTAGTATTCTGCTTCTATGTGAAAACTCTAATCTGACAGAGGAAAACCAGTGATGATATCTTACACTGACAGCTTCTAAATTACATTTTTATGCTCACATTTACTGTTCAAACAAACATAGAAATAGACAAATGTATACACGCACACTGACAGCATTTTGTTACTCAATAGCATAAATCACCATTATCTTTGTTTTGCTGGATTTGAGGGCTTCTCTCAATGGACCCCTGATATTGAAATTGATTTGTCCAGCACTATTGAACTTCTTACAACCTTGTTTTTAATGTTCTGAGCATAGGTTGCCTTTGTTTTTCCCTTTCTCACTTACACTTCTAGCTTCAGCAGCTAATTCTCCTGAAGAGACACAAAATGCCAATGATCTTGTCTGAACAAAAAAAAGAGGTGGAAATTAGGAATTTCTTTTACATTGTGGAATGAAAAAGAAACTGAGAATGTTTTTTTTTTCTTTCTCAAAGGAAACTTTCTCAAATGAACTTGTCCCACTCTACATAGAACAAACGATGAGCTTCTTCTCTTCCTCCACCCATCCTCTTCTTTCTTCCTTACAGTACAATAATTCTAATTATGTTCAGACAACTAAACATGCCAGCTCTAACGACAGCACAGATATGGGGAAATTGGCTCATTTGCACAATAATAAATGTAGGTTTGAGCCCATAGAAAGCCTATTAACATTTAAATGATACAAGGACGTTATCTCTAAAGTGTGTGCTTATCCAG
Source organism: Cynodonichthys magdalenae (assembly GCA_031762555.1). NCBI lineage: Eukaryota > Metazoa > Chordata > Actinopteri > Cyprinodontiformes > Rivulidae > Cynodonichthys > Cynodonichthys magdalenae. The sequence continues at coordinate 2,065,689 of JARVJO010000111.1, forward strand.
GGTGGCTTTCTGCGTGGATGTGCAGAGAATGATCAAACAGTCATGTGTATGCCTATCCTGCATTCCTCAGTGCAGCACAGCACTGACAGGGCTTTGTAATTGGGGAGGTGGTTAGGAGGGGGCACCGGGAGCACACAGATCAAGATCATATGGAAGGGGAGGGGATGGGAGGGAGGAGATGGGAGATTGTTGAAAGGGATACATAGGGTGTTAAGTTTAAGGGCAGAAAGCTTATATAAGAGCCACAGGAAAAATAAAGTGTACAAATGTATTTAATATGTCCCTGCATTAATTGAATATGAACAAATGCATTAATTGATAACAAATATGCTGGGATAATTTTGCATTAAAGTACGAGCACACCCAAACAGAACACTAAATAAATATGTGACAAATTCAAGATGCTAAAATATAACAAAATTAGCTTAAACAACTAATATTTGTAGTAAAGGTTACCTCTCGCAAAATAACATATTATTAGTATATTTTTAAATCACAAAGTTTCCTTATGCCTAAATACCGATCTCAGCCTTTATGCAAAAAACTGCTTTGATTTGTTCTAGACTACCATAAAATTATCATTGTTTCTGTGTGTGTTTGGCCCTATGGACACATGGCAGAAAAGCACTGCCATTTATTTATTTTTTTTATTACTGGTTTGCTGTTTACTTCTCAAACTTGATGTCATGTCATGTTGCTGAAGTATCTGAGAAACTCAAAACTGATTTCTTCAAACACAGCATCACTGTGCATTTCAAGCCATCTTGTCCACCATGAGGACAAAACCCCAAAACCCAAATCTAAGCAGTGTGTTGAATGCATATGTAGCACATGTGTGTGTTGTCTGCATATCTGTCTATGTATGTGATGCAATTAAAACAGCCTCTTTGTGTGGTTCAGAAGAGCCAGGGCTTGAGGACAAAACTTCTACATTTAAAGAACAAAGGCCACACTTTTGATGACCAAAACGTTTGACGTATTTAAACTTTGCGTAGCCTGGTTGATTCGCTTCTCACCAGTTGATGGAAACATGTCTGATTCACACTTTTTCTTTTTCTCCTTTTTGCAAAATTTTGAAAATTTGCTCATATATCGCATTAAAATTGGATGGAAACACGGTTACAAAGCTTCAGTTTCAGAGGAAGAAACAGCAGAAAAGCTACAGTTTCACTTAAATAAGACTTAGGCCTTAATGTTTCCAGAAATTGATTGATTGATACTGTATTAATCTCTGGGGGAAATTTTGAGCTTCAAGCAACTACATTCACAGACAATAAAAATAAAAAACTAAAATATGCATAAAAAACAAAAATGAATATACACATATGTATTTATGTAAGAGAAAGAAAACTAGTTTTAATTGTTCAGAAACACATGATTATTTTTTACTATACTGAGATGAGTTGAAAAGTCTTAGGGACAGAAGACTTCCTGAAACTGTCCGTGGAGCATCTCTGGGACAGCAGCCTGCCACTGAAAGAGCTCCTCTGCCTGATGATGGCACCGTGCAGAGGGTGTTCATATGCAAACAGTATCTAATTCACACATTCATGCACATGACCAAAACATCTCTTTTGTGAAACACAAAAGAACAATAATAATAATAATAATAATAATAAAAGAATAGCATTCACTAGATGAGTTTATTTTGCATGTAAATACAGTTTACATAATGTAACATATCATGCAGTTTGGCAGCTTTGGATTCCAAATTCAATTTTTTTGTTTTATTTAATTGTATTTATTTATATTTTTGTGAATGTGGAGAAAGGTCCAAGACATTCAGGAATTTCCCTCTCAAATCCTGTTTGACAACTTGTCTCCAACAGCTGCGGCCCAATATGTTAACATTCTTGGGTCAAATGAAACCTGCACCTATCAGTGGATGCTAAAATAAGCAGCGTTTATATGACAAACACTCTCTCTCTTTACCCCACCCCCCACCCCTTTCTCTCTGGTGGGAAAGCAGTTTACCTCTTCAACCCTCATTACCATACCAATAGTGAGAAGACAGCGAAAGCTAGTTTGTCAAAGGTATTTTAATTACCAATTAGAAACTTGGCTGCCTGTGCATGAGGTTGTTCAATATCTTTTTTCCCCCCACTCTTTATTTATTTATTTTTTTTCATTTTGCAGTTCCCGTACCACACACACACACACCCTCACACATAGGTGTATAGCCCAGAGTGCAAGGTTCCCTGGTGCCGTAGCCTTGATAAACAATGTCCCATTCAGTTCCATATGAATAATTAAGGGTCGAGTGTTGAGAAGAAGTAACACTTGTTTATTCTGTGTGAATAGCTTTGTCGATGGCAGTGTAGCAATGTTACAGAGCTGCCAGAGGAACTTATAGCTCCTTTTGACATTATCTAAATGGCACACTTACAAAACCCATAAAAAACACACAAAAAATATCTGTGTGCACTATGACACATTAAATAACACTCATAAATAATAAACAAAGTGGATAAATACTGTGGTAAAAATAAAATATTGATGTGGTTTTGGGAAAAAAAAGTGATGTCCTTATTAGAAGTGTTCTTCTGTTTGCCAGTGTGCATGTCCATATAAAGTACAGTATATTGATTTTTTTTTTTCGAATTTGATAAATTGTATCTCACAAGATGTAAATATGTTTTTGAAAAGTGTCGCTGTAAAACTGTAGTAATCAGAACTGAAGTTTTGTAGTTGTGGATGTCAATCTGACGTCTTCCATCAAGCTTCTGACAGAAAGTTATCATTTGCATCTTCTTTCTTAGAACTTTTTTCTGGTGCATTTTAAATATATAAAGTAAAATCCTCATCTTTTTTTGTTACATCTTTGTGATACTATTTGACTTTCTCCATCAGATTTGTTGTCTGTAAATCTTAGCAACCCTGTGGACTCAGCAGAATCATGTACATGTTAATAGCTGAACATACAATGATGCACATTGATGGATAATTGATTATCTTTAGAAAGAAGACTGATGTTTGATTTAAATGTAAAATTTCCAATAATGGAGTTTTATCTATTGTAGTTTAATATGTGTTTTGCAAAAATGAAAATAAACAAGGGCAATGTATTTACATTTGATTTTTTTTAGAGCTGTAGATGTAATGCTTTAATTGATTAATTCAGAAAGCACTTTGAGGCTATGGGGTTGCAACTCACACGTAGGGAAGCTGAAGTGAAAAAAAAGGAGACCCGTTCAATAAGCAGATGAGCAGTGTCAACTTTGTGTTTTACGATTTCTGTTTTAGTGTATTTGTCATTAAGAAAAAAAGCCAAAAGAATTCTGCTCTATTTCCTATTTTATTAGTGTTTGAAGCTAGAAGCTGTAAGGATTGACACAAAACAGAGTAATAAAGACAGATGTGAGAGCGCAGTAGGGGATGGTAGACAAACTCTGCAGTTGGTTTATATGGTATTGGCAACAGAGCAATAGACATCTAAGCCACAGGGGAACTGAGAGCCATGTCTGAAATCTCTGGTGGATGGCTGTTAAAACAATATTAGTAATAAGTAACACAGCATGAAGCTTCTCCGCAGTATTGTGGGTAAAGTGTTATAAAAAAACAACTTTACAACCTCACCTTAACACAATCTTATCTACCCAAAGACATGAGGGGGGCTTTGGAAACACACAGTTTATCAAACTGTGATAATAGTATTTATGAGAATGATTTTATAAAATAAATAAAATAATAATTGTTGTCCACGTGTTTGTAATAAATTGAAAATCCGGTTCCTGCAGGAGAAGAGACCTAATGTTGGGGCATGCATGCTGCACGTTGTGCACACCCCAGCCTTATCTGTGGCAGACTGCCAGTGCTTTTAAGCAATGTGGCCTTTATACTTTCCACTTAACTGCTTCATTTGATTACTGGTTTGAAAATTGGCCAGTGAAGCAAAACAAACTTATCTAAACCTGCAGTTCTGACACATTTCATTAAGATGATATAAATATGTATTTATTTATTAGTCATTATTTGAAACAAAGAAGAAACAGAGCTGTATAAACATTGGTTTTGGTTATGTGATAAATTGATGTAAACAGAAAAGAATGACCACAATTAGACAGTTGCTTTTGACATGAAACAGGATGCCCAAAGCCATTTAGAGCCAATCACAACACTGCGAAAGCTTTAAACTATTTTTTATCTATATTTTACTTTTAAGGACCCAAACCTTTTTATAATATTTTAAAATGGTTTCAGTCAAGCGTTTCTACTCATTCTATTCACAAGCAACTAAAATGTATTTATTTCTTTATTTTAAGGGGTTATGGGCAAAGTTTGATTGTTTAACAAAAGAAATACCAGATCACCCTCTTTCTCCTCAAACTTCTCCATCAGAGGAAGGGCTTACCAAGAGTTCTCTGCAGTACAATATGTCAATGTGAAAAAAAAAAACATCTGACAACTCCATCACAACCCTAGCGTAGCACTTTGCTCATGCTGCATGTTTACTTGTGGTTCCTACGCTTTCTAAAAGTAAGATGTGAGGCAGAGTTTTTTTGTTTTCAGGTTCGCATTTTGTGAAACCAACTTCCAGTTTCTGTCTGAGACTCACATCATGTCCACATTTGTGACTAGGCTCAAGAGTTTTCTTTTTTGATAAATCATGCAGTTAGGGTTGCTTTGGGTTTTCTGAGCTATTGTTGCTTTTGGCTTCAACTGCTGGATGACAAACTGATCCATTTTCCTCACTCAGCTTCTGTATTTCTCTCCCCATGTTCACATGTGTAATTATTGTTGTCATTAACTTGTGTGTGTTTTCTCATATAAACTACATTTGGATAAATCCTTCATGTCTGTCTTTATCTGTTCCTCTCCTTTCAGATGACTAAAACAGATGACTTGTCCTGGTACTGGTGGAGGTTTCTTCCTGTTCAGACAATCATATAGGCTTTCACCTTTTTTTATCTGGATCAAGACTAGATTTAGTCCTTTTATTTAACAGTTCCTTGACACATAATTTGCTGTAAACTGACTCTATATAAATAAAACAATTTTAACTGAATTGAACATCTTTTTAGTCCAGTCCTTGTATCGAAACATATCCGAATGATGTGCAGTTCTGAATAAACTTTAAAAAAAAGAGCAGAGGACAAATTAGGAACAAAAAATAAACGACGGTGAGAAATAAGACCATGTTGACAGTAAATGAAAGTTAAAAAAGTTCAGCAAATGCCTGAATTTACAAAAGGGGATTAGGGCCACTGAAAGGTGGAAAAAAAAGTTAGAAATCTGACTTCTAAGAAAGTTCTAAGAAAACAAAGTGAGCATGCAATTGTATGCACTGTAATTATGGAGTTCTGCTGGTTATTAGATGTCATAAATACTCTTTCAGTGTGCTTTTGTTGTTTGAAATGTAAAATTAGTAAAATATGCTTTCATTTAATTTAGAGAGAACATGTTTGTTTTGAAACTTGTTTACTTTGTGTTTACACTTCCTTAACTTTACTGAGAATATCTATCCATCCATCCATAAAGTCTTGTCTCTCTATTTTTCGTATTTCAGATCATAATTAAATGTGTTCATAACTTTTCTCTTGCATGACACATTTCAAGCTGTGGGTAATTTTATAGCCTTTCAGCTGAAGTTTAGCGCCGCTGCTGTTTTACATTTCAGTATTTCTGATGACGTTTTTGATGTTATTGTGACAAATATGTTACCAAAGAGTCCTGATGCATCTCAGTAATCCAGGTAAAAAATTATGTGCGTTCCTGTTGATGAGGCGGTGGATGTGGTCTGTGTAAGATTAAAATCAGACACCACTCTCAGCAGCAGAACCA
>JARVJO010000111.1:2075042-2086854 GCA_031762555.1 Cynodonichthys magdalenae
GGCTGCCATAAAAGACTACAAATATGGCTGCCTTTCTGGCAGCTCGAGACACAGGAAGCTATTTTATTCCACAATATTTATTTATTTATTTTTTATTTTTGTATACCAAGATTTCAAGTCTCCTACAGTTGTATTTTCTTCTGTTTTATGTTCACATTGTACATTGTCAACTCAAAGACTTAAAAACAATGACTATCATTTATTAGAACACTTAAAGAATGTACTAAATATACAATAGAACTCTACTAAGATCAAATTACAGAATGTAATATTTCAGATGTTTTTCAGTTAAGTACAGAAAGCAGCACCTAAAGGCATAATTAAAACAAATGTGAGTCTGTCAGTCTTTGCCAAAACCAGAAGGTCTGAATGCTGAGATATTAAATCAATATGTTTACCTTTGAAACCACCCATCCAATCTCACATACATCATCTAGAGCTGATGGATTGAGCCATACACTTTCATGCAAATCGATTTTTAACTTATTAGGTATCCCGTGTGGAGAAAAAATGCATTGGAATAATGTATGTAAAGGGTTGCAAAACAAAACAAAAAAAATCATCAAAGCTAGACACTAGAGACAGTTGATACAAGATAACTTTCACAGCTATTGGGACAAGCATTGGTTCAAACTTCCCTTACATCAACACATTTGGTTTCCCCAAAAACTATACAATTCAAAAGTTCTTCATGTTGTGATAAATTGTGTTGTGATAAATCCAATCAATGATGATGTCCTGAAATGTTTGCAGTGATTCAAACCAAGGTTAATGCAAGTAATTGGTTGCAACCAAAACTCCAACATAGCTGATTTACAAATGTGTACATAGTTCTAAATGAACACATACAAAAGAACTGGATGTTCCTGTGCTGTTTTGACTTGGTCTAAGCACAAGATTCTTATTATCTGTGATTTTGAAATTCTTATTTTGTCACAATGCTGGTGTAAATTCTAGATGTAAATATTAGTGATAAAAAAATGTTAAAGAAAACAAACAAAAAAAACAAACAAAAAAATAACTTCTAATTGGTAGTGTTTCATCCATCCTCACCTATAACCATTGTGTTTAATGTGTGGAAGACGAGGCGTACCATAGACAGTTTGCCAGTCTTCAACAGGGTCAACACAATGACCCCCCCCCCCCCCCCCCAACACACACACACTCACACCTAGGGTCAATTTAGAACCTCTCGTTAACCTTATTTGCATGTTTTTGGGCTGTGTCATGAAACCATAGTGCCCACACAAACTCACACATGCACTGTGAGAACATACAATCTCCAAATATCAAAATTAATGAGCTCAGATGACAAAATATATACTAAGATTTTCTTTGTAAATATCTCACAATTGTAAGAATTAGAATTTCAGCAAAAACAATCATGTCTTTTGTGCATTGACCTAAAGCACAATAACTTCCAGGTATAACCTTTGTCTTGGATGAGTTACATTGATAAAGCAAACTAAGTATTATTTATTGTTTTTAATCATGCAACATTTGACAGGTTTAAATGAAGTGGAACTATAGTAAAGAAAAAAAAAACATGTTTCATACAGATATTTCATATTTATGCAATATATATATATTTCTTACGGAAAATATGACTATAAGGGATGTTCACATGCAATTTATGGCTGCAACAAGCTGTCACGCAGATCAAAGCATCTTAGTCAAGGAAATAATGTTTAAAAACCTGGAGCCTGGTGACTTTATGTGCTACACAATAATATTTAGATATAGTCACATGTACAAAGACAGAATTCAAGTGTATGCAAAAGAGTAACCAGATGGATGTTTCTTTTTTTCTTCTTCTTCTCCTTATCACACACACACAAACACACCCACACACACATTGAAGAGATGCAACCTGTCCTCTGAACAGTGCAGATGTAAGGCTGGCAGAAGTGGAAGCCCAGCTGGCAATGTGTGCATCTCAATGGTAACTGGGGTTCTGCTGAAATTATAGATGTGGCAACAGATGTTTGGCAGTGATGTTGTGGTTGTGTGCCACAGTCTGCCTGTTTACTCATGAGTGTATACGTGTTTTAGTGTGCTCTTGCACACGAGCATTTGTTTGTGAGTTTTTTTTAAATGTTGCGTTTGGACATTCTGTCAGCATACATGAACACAATTTTGTGTTCCTCTCTCCATGGCTTTGAGAGAGTGTTTGTGCATGTGTTTATGTATGCAAAGCCAATGGAGATGAATTAGAGGAGTTTTGAATTAATGTGAGTGGTTGAACATGAGCAGCTGCCTGTGGTTTTCTTTGCAATATTGATAGTGCATTGTAACAGGAGGTGAGTGAAGCCTGTGGCAGGCTAAAACAGAGGAGGAAATAGAAGAAAAATAAAGTAAAAGGTGATCAGGGAAAGAAGAAGAAATCAAAAAGAGGCACTGGGAGAAAGAGGGTTTGACAGAAGGATTGAAGAGGATGAAAATGGAGAGGAAAGTGGCACAGGGGAGTGGAAGGGATTAGATAGACAGGTTATATAATTTTATTGTATTTGCTTTCTGAAAGAGTAAAAGCTTGGCAAAAAGGATACAGTCGAATGTAGATGAGGCAGGCATACGTGAATGGAGTCATGTCAAACATTCAGAAAGTCACAAAAATGCCAATGCACATTATTGAGAATAAAGGAGCACAAGCCTAAACTTGAAAGTAAAATAATAATTATAATATAAAAAAAAGTTGCTTTGCACAGAACAGCACTTCAGTTTTGTATTTTCGTGTGTCTAATTGATAAAATCTTAACAATCATTGTGCACCCAGACCCCCCATGGCTCTTTTCTCCTAATAATCAAATCAGCAGCACATTATTCACCTCAGAACTGTCATTCAGTTCCAGCAGGCACTGACAGAAATGACAGGCAAAGTAAAGCAATAAACATGACATGTAAAGAGGGAGGGGGAAAAAAAAGAAAGCTGTGAAAAATGATGTGGGTAGAACAGGATTCTTTATGCTCAACGGGCAGAGAGAAATGCTAAAACACAATTTAGGAAGAGGGGGAAGGAGGGAGGATCAGAATACTGAAGTATGGAGGAAGTTAAAAATGAGAGCAAAATATTCCAATGAAGCTGAGAGTTTGGGTCAGTGGAGTTTAAGAACTTCAAACAAAAAAACAAAGGGATGCAGAGCAAGTTAAACATTAAAAAAATGTGAAAACAAGTGAGAAAGAGAGAGCTAAAAGAGAGGAGCAAAATAAGATAGACACTATTGCCATAATTAAAGCTGAGGATGAGGTCACTGTAGGGGACATGGTGCAACTTTAATATCCCAGAGATTTGGCCAGAGTCCCATTGGCCCTTTAACTCTGCATTAAGCTGATTACCCCCACATTTAACCAAATATCACCGCCCACACTTGTTTCTTGTCTAAAATCGCTTTAACTAAAACATTTTTTTGGGAGGTGGGGTGTTTAAGGCAAAAGAGACAGAGAAATGGAGCAAAGGGCATTGAATGAAATCCATTTCATTTGCAGTTTTATCTAATGCTGAGGTATCATTGCTTTTTTAATACATCTTTTTTTCCCCTTTCCTCCAGAGTGACACAAGTGGATCACTTAAATTATACATGCTGTGTGTAAGCGCATATTGTTTCCTGAAATGAATGGTTGACTTGTTGAAGCACTCTGTGGATGGGTTAGGTGCACTAAGGTTTAATACCAATAATTGCAGCTTTAGGTGAATGACTCATTGTTTTAATGCAGCTGTGGTTAACATCACAATCATCAAAAATGTCCCTGCATGTTGGTTCAAATCTGCAAACAAAAGGCAGTTCATGAAAAGGGTGAAATAAAAAAGATAAATACATATATACAGATTTGAACATTTGTGTTTTACATGCACACTCATGTCCAGTAGACCAGGTGTGCATGTTTGACCCAAATATCTGTATTATTTTCCATTTTCAGTTATTTTCTGCTCAAAATAATCAACCTAGAAAAACTAAAATATAACTTAAAAAGAGACTAAAAAAAGACAGACTCATTTAAAATGAAATAAGTATTTTTTGGTGTGACAAAAACGTCCTTTTTTGCGGAAACAAAAGCTGTTTAGACTCAATAAAATGTCAAAATTCCCAACCCAGTATTATAAAACTAAATGATATCTGTGTGTTTGGTTTCACAGAAATAATAATATGTTACCTATTGTTTCTCAAATTAATGAAGTGCATGCTTTAGGGTTTAAATTGATAATCAAATGTTATTTTTCACAGACACAGCTTAGATGATTACTTTTCAATCAAGTGGGCAATGTATTTTGTTGTTGAAAACAAATTTAAATTATTACTGATTTGATTGGTATGACATGAAATCCAAAATGATTTATGCTTCTGTACTTCGATTTAGGCCCAGGTAAAATTATTATCTTTTTTGTAGGAGAGGAATTTGTCATTCAGATATCCTTCCCCTGCAAGAGAAACTCAGTGGTACCTTAACTGGTTCATTTTACAAAAAAATTAAAATGAAAAGACTTGTGTTGCTTTGCAGAAAAAAGTTATACTCTAAAAGGCAATAAAACATAAAATATATTAAAAGAGGAAATAAAAATAAAACAAAACACAACACAAGCGTACTAAAAGCAAGCAAACAACAAAAAGATAAATATCAGCTCTATTTTGGTCTCATACTAGGTTGAAATGAAACACCCAGAAAAAAAAACAAAACAAAACAAAAAACAGAGATAGGTTTAAAAGACACAGTAGTCTCACCAGTTTATGTTGATTTTTACATTTTGTTTGTACGGACTCTAAATTGGCACTGCTGAATAACTAGAAGAATATAATCTATAATGTAAGAATGACTAAACAAACCCATGGGTGAATGTTCTGCACTTATGGACACACACTTCTGCTGTAATATTTGTGACAGAGATGTTAGGTTGGTGGCTTCCCTCCAGCAGACCACATATCTGTTTTTTACACTTGACTGAACCTGCAAAACCTTCCACAGAAACATGCAAGCTCTAGGCCCTTTCTCTGTCTCTTTTTTTCTGTAATTCACTCCCACTTTGCAGCCACAGGATTAAAATCATAGAATGGAAGCATTTCAGCAAAATCTCATGTAGCCTGCAGCTTTGTTGCTGCTGCCTGGACTGCATTGGATCGAAGGTTTCCACTCAGAAACAAGTCATAGCATATAGTAAAGTGTCAAAAATACATTTGAAGTGTTGGGTCAGGAGCCTTTTTAAACACTGGGTGTTTGCACAACTGTAGATTATATTTTCCAGAGACAGCACTGAAATGCTCATGTAACTGTCCCATTGACAGTTGAAAGTGTACTGACCCAGTGTTGTTATTGTTAAATACTTAATACAGTTTGACTTGTTTACATTAAAAGGTATGTTTACTGAACTTTAATAAAGTCAAGAAAGAGCTTGTGATCGGACAGGGGTGTTATAACTTCTATGAAGCTCTGACTCTACAGTCTACTCACTCACACGCGACGTACAAGTCATGTCTAAATACACTTCTAGTCTATGTCGCCTATCTCTATCTCTTCCTGATCCTTTGATATCTTTGCTGACTTCAAAGCAATGGGCTACAGCATTACCTGATGCTAATAGTCCACATGAAAGAGAATTTGTATGAGGTGTGAGCATCAGGGACTGGCGGAACCTCTTGGGGTATCCTCCTCTCTCTTCTCCATCAGCCCAGACAGTCTATTCCTGAGCTTCTAGTTAGTTGTGACTTCCAAAAGACCTTCAGAAATACAGCAAGAGATAGCATGCTCACACCAATGAGCTGCAGACCTTTTATATGAGCCAGAGAACAGTGAAGGCCAGTTCAAAAGGTTTAAACTGTCTGTTGCCTGATGTATTACCTGGGGGGTGGTTTGGCTTGAATGACTTGACAAATAAGGAAAACTTCCATTTTTGGCTCTGGTCAAGAAGAGAAAAGACTTACATCTGGGACAATAGGAAAATTATAATTCAGTTCTACTGCTTAAAGTGGTCCTCTAGTTAGCACAGCTATATATCATCCTGACAAACACAATAGTCTGGAGGTTCAAATTGGCTGCAGCCATACTGGATCATTTTTTGGTTCTAGCTTCTTAAAGTAAAGCTTTTATAAAGGTTCTCAATCTACCAAAGCTGTTTGCTTTATCATATTTATTTTTTAAATTATTTTAGTGATTGCAAAGTCATGATGTACAGACCATAGCAAATACATAAATACATGAATTGTCTTTCTCACATTGATGGCAGTGTCCTAAAAATATCACCAAAACAACGACAACTTGTAACTCACCCTACTTCACTTCAAACATGGGTTCTCTACCAGAGGCCTGGGAGCTTGAGGGTTCTGTTTAGTATCTTACTGTTTCTGTGACTCTGCACCTCTGGACAGAGGTTTATGTGGTTGTTCCTGGAATCTGTTGAAGTCACTCTTCCAGTTTGGGGGTCTCAACACCAAATGCTCTGATGACCACTGAGACTACGGACGCTTTGACTTCCCAAAACTTCTGTATTTCAGCTGTCAGTCCTTGGTATTTCTCAAGCTTCTCATGTTCCTTCTTTCTGATGTAGTCACTTAGGATGTCTACCTCTAACCAATGCCTTCTTTTCTTGCTTGTCGATCACCACAATGTTAGCCATCACCTGTTTGTCAGTTCTTTTATTTTCCAAGTTATCTACTCTCATTTCATGTTAGAATGGTAAATAAACTGAACAGAACTTATATAGCGCTTTATCAAGCCCCATAGGGACCCCAAAGCACTTTACACTATAGTAGTTCACCCATTCACACACATTGACACACTGATGGTGGTAAGCTAAATTGTAGCCACAGCTTCCCTGGGGCACACTGACATAGGCGGGGCTGCCGTGCACCAGCGCCACTGGACCCTCTGACCACCATCAGTAAGCAAGGTGAAGTGTATTGTCCAAGAACACAATGACTGAGATGGCTGGAATGGGGGATCAAATCCGGTTACAGGACGACTCCCCTAATCACTTCGCTACAACCCCCAGAATGTTCCTCAACGTCTGATGCAGAGAGTGGTCCTGCATTTCAGAATTGTGTTTAATATACATAAACTACTACATTTGAGTTCCTACTTTGCAATGAGTACATTTAAGAATGAATTATGTAACCAGTGTTATTCAGATGAAAGCCAGCAGCATTTTGTGCTGTGCATTGCACAGTACTGTTTTAGTAGTTGTCTCAAACTCTGGTCATCAGGACACCACTGTCCTGCATGCTTTAGATGTTTGTTTTTCTACAACCCATCTGTTTAAAATTGTATAATTACCTGTACATTATGACAAAAAATCTTGCAAAGACCAGATAAGGACTCATTTATGGAAAACTGGCTTGCTGAAGCAGGGAAACATCTAAAAAGTGGAAAAAGAAGTGGGGAACTATACCAATCTAAAACACATTATATATATATCACGTCAAATACAAATGAGCAAACTTTTAGCTTATAGCAATCTTCAAAAGATCTTGTACAAATCTTGACCAAAATATTTTTTGAACACCTATTTTGTGTAAAAGTGCTTTTGCTGCAGTCCTTGAAAAACATGACTCTGTTTCAAGGCCATAAATGACTATGATGGACTAAAAATAAATTGCTTTTAGATCATTTATATCGCACCTAAATTTTGGTGAAGTCAAGTCAGTCTGTATCATTTCTGCTTAAGAATATCAAAAACAGGGTTCTTTTATTATTTTTTTCTTTACTCACTTTTTTTCTGACAGGAGAAAAAAAGAACTTTGGTTAAAGCAATAAAAAGTTTACTGTGTTTTCACAATTTTCTCCTGCACAGTTGTGCTTCTGAGTTTTGATTTGATTTCTAAAAGCGCCGTGGCAGCCTAAACCTCCTTTTCATTTGACTCTAGTCATTTGGAACATTTTCTCATTCAAAATGGGGCTTTGATTAAAAACAAAGAGCTGCTTATCTGAAAGGGCTGGGTTTCTTCCCCAAGCCTTTGAAAACGGCTCTCAGCAAATTATGGTAAATAAGTGTACAAAAGATTCTCCTTGTGCATATGCAGGTCAGCTTTTCTCAAAACATTGCCCTACAACGTGCCCGACAACAAAGTGCTGTCATGCATGTGGGCTCAACAAATAATGCTGATCTCTGTCTATGTTCTGTTTTTGTGTTTCTTTCTCCTCTGCCTCATTTCCTTGCTTTGCTTTAACATGAATCAGCTGCAGATGGAGAAACTAATATTTTCCGACAACTACTGATAGATGGCTTATCTCTGAGGAGAGTGGACCTCATGCAGGCTGCATCAAATGATAACAGCTTTTTCATGTTCCAAATTAATTCCTGAACATAATAACTGGAGGCAGTTTGGTAAAAAGAAAAATCTCATTTATAATTAAACAACACTCATTCAGATGGTATTTAAACAACTCAAAGCTTTTGCCTTTACAGATTTAACCTCTGAATGATCACATAGGAAAAATAAGACAAATCCGTATAATTAAACATATATACATATATATTTATACACACATACATATAAATATATATATATATATATATATATATATATATATATATATTTGTGTGTGATTGTTGGCTAGTGAAGCTGGTTACTTGATTTTTGTTCTAGTGCTCTACAACCCTTCTTTTTATAGAGCTGTTCTCCCTAAAATAAACGTGGTCTTTTATTGTCACTGTTCTAATCATAAGTTCATGTTATCATTCAATTTCCCATCTACGGAGGCAATTTATTTGGTGTCACACGATTGCACCCCAATTTCTGTTCATTGTAATGTTAATTTTGTGACATGTAGTCTCTTGCAAAGGAGCTGCAGAGAAGCACTGGTAATGGAATTTAAATCAAGCCACGTTCTAAACCTAATTCCGAATATCTGGTCGATCCGTTTGAGATAACGACAGCCAGTGATTTCTGTCCACACTCTTAAACAGAATTTGTTGCCCTTTGTTAAAATACCTGCTTCTTGAGGCCCGGTTGCTCATGCCTCGCATTACATTACATCTTATTGCATCATGCTGAACCCCTTTGAAGTTCCAGTGGCACTTTTTACCCCCGTATTCAGCTTCAACTCTTTTGACCCACATATAAAAATAATTGTGCATCAACATTACGCGATCCTTTTAAAATTAGTCGTTCTGGTGTCACACTTGAGAAAGGGTCAGTGCCACTCCCTCTCAAGCTCCTATTTCTATGGCTGGCAGTTGTAACGGAGTTGCTTTCTGCAGTCATGTTTGTAAAGGGCTGGTCTCTGATCTTTTCACTCCTCCTGCAAGATATTAGCTTCATGCTAGGTGCAGACTCCATAGGTATGTTTTATGTTTGTGTTTTTTCAGTCATGCCTTTTCTATATAATTCAATAAGCCATTTGATCCTATTTTCTTCTAATGTCTTCCTCTTTGTGTACTTAATTTGGCAACTTCTCCCTCCTACCTCTGCCCCCCCATGACAAGTTTTCTGTAACTCTTTCCCTCCCTCCATTTATGCTCTTATCCTTCCTCTGCTTCTACTTCCTTATCACTTGCTCGGTGCACGTCCTAATGCTGTCTCAGTCTGTAGAGCGAGACATTGTGTGCCAGTGCTGCAGGTCTCTAAAGAGCAAAGTCGGCTAATGCATAGCAAACACCAACCAGCCAAGTCAGGCATGCACACTAAAAGATGGGCTTTTGATTTTTATACTGCAGCAGGCATTAACTCTCCTTATTCCTCTCATATATTCACATAACCTCGTAGTTTGTACAGCTTAGACAGCCAATATATTTATTCAATCATGGCTAAATTTATCTGTATTCTCACCAGGTGCCCAAATCGCCAACAGGAGCCAGTGAGCTGGAGTGAAGGACAGCATTAAAGAAACCTCAATTTTAATATCTCCCACTGCTTCTCACATCTTTTATTTACCCTTGAAGTCATTTCATATTCAATTTGTGGAGACTAAGAAGTCATTGCACATTGTTGCAAATACAAATTAGCAAATAAAGGATGCTAAATGAAAAGTGACACTGCTCTGAATTTGCCAACCTTTTTGAACCTGAGAAATTTTGCCTGAATTTGTAAAAAGGATCAGTCACTCAACAGCTGCATGAGAGAATACTTTAGTCTGCTAGACTAACACAGCTAAAACCCTTACATAGGGTGCAACATTGGCACTGAACTCTTAACCCAACTCTGAATACATCAAAGCGTTGGTGTTTCAAACCTAGTCTTAAAAAGTTCTAACTTAGTTTTCTTCAGGTTCACGGTGCACTGTACATCCTTTGATGAAGATTAAAAAGTTCAACATAAAAGCTTTCAAAATGCACACCTGCAAACCAGGACCCACTGAGAAATCATGCAAAAATATTTTAATCACTATGATCTAAATAAACTGAATCATATCAACAGTTTCATTGTAACATATTTTTTAACAATATTAAACATTCAAAATTACAGCAAAGTAAAAATCTCACTGTTGCACTACATGTCATCACAGAGTGGAATGAGTTTCCTCTGTTTCTTGCAACATATAAATGTTAGACCTATTTAAGTTTGTATCAGTCACAGCAGACCCACTCTTCAGTTGTCTTTTTCCCCACCTCTTAATGACAGGAGGTATGTTCACAATATAGCAAATGATGTGCAGCTATAAGACACGGTCACCTTTCAGAGCAAGTCATTACAAGAGCATGCTTCAAAGTGATATCAAGTTTATAGATAGAGATATATAGGCCTTGAGGTTTATGTCAGTGATACCACAAATTGTTCTATTTCAGAGTTAAAGTGAGAGAATGAGAGGGAGAACCAGAGAGACCTTGACGGTGTTAAATTGCCCATTTCATTATTGATAAGCATCAGAGGCAGAAGTCAGTCATCCTGGGTGATTGACAGCTGACTTTCTGCCACTGATTTTCCACATGAGAGACAGGGAGGTGAGCAAACCCATGAAGGTTGCAATACTCAAATTTTACTTTAAATAGGACACTAGGTGTAGAAAGATGGGGAGTGTAAATGTTTATCATGCCTTACATGAAAAAAAAGTAATTTCACTTTGCAAGTTAAATCAAAGGTGGAAAAAAAACACTCAAATGCAAATGTATTGTAAGAATATAGAAGCAACTAAATCTAAATAAACTAAATTATAATCAAACATTACAAAACAAATGTGACCATGTTTATTTCAGAATGTTGTTTAATTTATCAAATTATGAACAGTGGCGAGTGGTATCCTAAACTAAGAACTTGAATTACAAGAATTGTTTGCAGAGACTGTAACATTTAATTTTTTTTGTATTTTATTTTTCCGCATTTAACTAAACAACAGGAAACTGCCAAAGAACAACAAGTTAACATTAGCTACCATTAGCTTACCATTTTCTGTTGTCCAGCCCTCTTGTCTAAAGTGTCATACTGCTGGATGGTCTGGTGCAGCCTTCTGTACTTTTACTTCAACTTTGGTTTAGTCCATTATTGTTGCATTGCAAATAAAATAAGAAAAGATTTGCGTGTGCTCAATATGATTCCGCCCACATTGAGGTGACACTCTGCTTAATGCAAACACAACCAGGGGAAGAGTAGATTAAGACCAGGCTGACTGGAGCTGGGTTGGGCGAAGGCGGCTTTACAATGCAAAAACTTCTTGTGCGAGGGGCAGGGGACACCCTATTATTGCAACCCGACAGGTTGCAATAATAGTATGAGGTGTGTGGGCATGGGTCTTTATTTTTTTTATTTATTTTTTTTTTGTTCACTTCACGGCTCCCGCCTTGCCATATGGGGATGGGGGTCCAAAGGAGGGACGAACTGTTTGGACGGGCCGTTTGGGGCGGCCTGTGCCGCGGGTGGGGTCGCTGCTGGGGGGATTGCTGTGGGCGGGGCTG
>JARVJO010000111.1:2094319-2104788 GCA_031762555.1 Cynodonichthys magdalenae
TGTCTTGGGTTGTGTCTTTCAATCTCTCTTTAAATGTCAGTTTTCTTACTTCTGTCCACTACTTTTGGGGGAAAAAAGGGAAAAAACAAAAAAAAAAAAACAAAAAAAAAAAAATAAGTCACTAATGATGAGAAAATTCATTCATTTTTCTACTGAAGTGACTTTATATAAAAAAAAAAAAAATATTAATAGTATGAAATCAGTTAAACATACTGTAATCAGTCACATAAATGTCAAGTGTTTTTAAAAGATCTGCTAATACAAACATAAACCATCCTATTTTCTGCTGCATGTTAGACTTTACATTACTTTGGAGTCACATGAATTGTGTTTTTATATATTAATAACAATAATAATAATAATAATAATGATAATAATAGTTATTTTGTCTTTTCAGGCATGTCTTTCATTGGGATTCTTCATGCTCTAGAAATAAGCTTGTATCATCTTTTCTTTAATAAAAGCCTTTGTTCAAACGAAGCCAAGGGTCTAATACCCAGCACAAACAAATACAGGCTAGACACTAATAAAAAAACTGGAAAACATGTCTAGGAGTCTTGAGCTATGATAGAAAATTTGTGTTGCTCCTCAGGTGTTGTTTTGACCCAAAAGTTAATGTCAGCATGACACCATTTTTACCAGCTAAAGCTTCTGATAAGTTAGCTGTACTTTGTCAAAAAAAATAAATAAAATAAAATAAAAAGACAACTAATAATAAGCATGTGCTCAGTAGGAACATTGTTGATTGTTAATATGAGGTAATTATAGTGGTTAGGATATGAGTGTGAGGAGTTGTCCATCTGATCATGTTTTACTATCTAAATGAAGCCTTTATTTTTGTGAGATAAATGGTGGGATGTATTTAGATAAATCATGTACTGTACATAGTATAAATGACCTATTTGTAAATGGAATAACTGTTTAATTTTTAAGACAAATACCAAATTATGTGTAATTTATCTGGAACTAAGGGGTTAAAAACAAAGTATAATGGAATATCAGCTGTTGCTTTACACTGCTACTGAAGGAAAAATTAAGGAATCATAAAGGTCAGGCACCATCACCATAGATAAAAACATTTTCAAAGTATTTCTATGGACAAAAGTGATGTTAATATTTTCTAAAATGTTCTATTGTTTACACAAACATTAAAATGTTAAACCATTCCATCTAATTCCAGTTCATACAAAATTTAAGTCCCAATCAAAAAATGTTTTTTGGCACACACTAATCAAGTTTTGATGATGATATTGGCAAACAAACAATTGAATAATGCACATAATAAATTTTGTCTAAGAAATGTTAACACTGAGTCCGTGACGTCCACTGTAATAAGATTTTGACAGTCCTGTCATTTATCTGTCAGTAAACAGTGAAGTGTTAGCTGTCAGTGTCTAATATTACTGCAACCAATGTGTCAAGATGATGACATCTTCAGCATCTGTCAAAAACACTGAGGCTTAGGATGAAATTAAACTATTTTATATTAAAGGAATAAAAAGTCAGCCATAAAGATTAAACTGCATTTGGCAATTCAACTCCCTGTACAGCAGAGCATTCTCGAGTCTGGAATATTAAGGATGAAAGTGTTTATTTATTGATTGATTCAGATAATTAGCAATCCTGCCATTGTGCCTATCCAAGCAATAAAACCATTTTCCTTTCTATAATTAAAATCATACTGTTTTTTTTCAAAAAATGACCCATCTTTGTCCTGTTTCACATTACATTTAATATTTTATAATACCATCTTACCACTAAAATCCTGCAGGAAGAGATAATATACTTGGAGCCACGGTGAAGTTTAAAACATAAAACAGGAAGGAACGAATGAACAAATAAACTAATTTTAAACTATAAAGAACATTGTCAAACTGATAAATTTATGACTGTAAAAACACATGTTAGAGAATTAACTAAAACTCTAGTTAAAAGTTATTATAAAGCATTATCAACTTAAAGCAATCAAGAACAATCATATGTTTCATTTGAGTTTGTTTAAAACAAAGACTCATCTCATTATGAAATGGTACAAACAAGCTGTAGACAGTATTTTAGAACTTTCTGCTTATAGTTAGTCATTTGGAAAACATCCGACCAGGCTCTTTTCAAACCACTCCTCATCTACTGTTCTGCACCATGAGAACCAAGCAATGACTGTGTTGGACGTCACTCCACTCTGCCTCTTTAGTCCTGGCATGTCCACGGTGGTGGCCCTCCATCAGGAGGGTTTTATCTGCCTCCATGTGCAGCATGTTGCCTCTAGCATAGATCTGTCTTCATATATAGCCTGCCAAGCCAGGCTGCCATTTGGTATATGCAAACAACTCAGCTCTGTCAAAACCAGTCTTTAGTGGAAATGGATAATTGCAGAAGAGATGAGTATGGCAGGTTTCTCTCCCAGGCTCTGTCCATCTGACCTTGAACTTGACCTCAGACTGCCTTTGACTCTGGGAAATTCATGCTGAGGCTAGAAGGAAAATCCATCTCCTTCTGTGGTCCTGACATTTTTTTTTTGTCATTGAAGTATTTTCTGGTTGCAAGAAAATTGACTGTTGAAGAGATCAGAATCTGATTGATGTCTCCCAGGTGAACAGTTAGAATGTTTTATTTTATTTTATCCTATATTACTGAGGAAGTGCAGTGAGCAGGCAAACAAACAACTAAGGAGGAAATATCTCACTCTGTGGGTGGTGCAGACATCTGATTAGGATGCCTCCTGGACATTTAGATGTATTCTGGCCATGTCCCACAGGTAGGAGGCCCCAGGGAAGACCCAGGACTCGCTGGAGGGACTGCGTATCCTCTCTGGCCTGGGAATGCCTGGAGGTCCCCCAGGACGAGCTAGAAAGTGTCGCCAGGGAGAGAGATGTCTGGGTTTCTCTCCTGAACTTGTTGCCTCGGCGACCTGCCTATCGATAAGCAGCCAAAGATGGAGACACTGATGGAAAATATCAAATAATTGAGTTTATTTTATTTTATTTCTGTGTAAACCACAAAACATGGCTTTAAACAGCAGATAACAGCTCCACTAAACCAATGGTTGTTAATAAAAAAATATAGAAAACACATTTTGGCAAAAAAAAACAAATACTGACCTGAAAATTCAAAACAGTTTAAGTCTGGTTTGTAGTAAAAATGTTTCGTGGGGACTAATATAGTATATCAGAAGGACAACATGTATTTGGCTCCACAAGTCAGGCTGACCCCGACAGATGTTAAATTGTTCATCTTTGTTCTTCCCTCAAGAGAAAACACCTAACTCAGTGCACTGAAACACAAACACACAAGTAGAAAGAGAAATGACATCAAACACCAGAGCCCAGCAGGTAAAGAGATCCAAGCAGCCAGTGTGGAACCTAAAAGAATAAACTTTATGAGTCTACCATATGCTTCCACCGTTCTGTTGGAGTCAGTTCATAGGAAATTACATCACACAAAAAGAAGAGAGAATCAGTCTATAAGTGGTTCTTTTAGATTTTATAAATTAAACAAAAGCTGATATGTTAAAAGTAGTGTTTTGTTTATAGATGCTACAAAAATACATTTCAGAAGGTGTATGCAAAAGTATCAGGATGATGGGTATTACAATTTCTTTTCATCCGATCCAAAATATAGTGCTCCGTTAACTCAGGAGTGGCTGGAGAGACATTGTTTTAATGGAACTAAAGTACAGTGGTTCTCACTAATGCATTGGAATGGTTGTCAAAAGGCTTTCAGCTGCAGCACCACAATTAGAGTTCTGTCACTGGTCGTTGGATGGCTAGCTTCCCATCGCACTGAATTATAGTGCTGTCAAGTGTCTCATATCACTTATCAGGTTGGCAGCAAATATCTGTTCCTGAAATATCAGGTCTGGTACTGACACCGAACAGTTAATGCACGCTACGTATTCAAAATTCTGTCATGACCGACTCACAGGGAGCCGAGAGAAGGGCTATTAATTTGGATATGTCCGCAACTAGACCAAATTATACAAATACAGAGAGCAGAGTAGTTTAACCTCCTTCAGTTTTTGTGTGTATATGTATATATATATATATATATATATATATATATATCCCTCTACAATAATGCCCATATAAGACTGGCTAACTAGTGTTCGCTTTAATAAAGCCATAACCATATCTCATTTTATTTAAAAGTAATCAAAATAATTTCTGTACATCTGTAAAAACATCTTTGTTGTAATGAGCGCAGCACAAACTGGGTTCCCTTAACATAAATCAGATCATTGCAGGTTATACAAAACATGCTAATAATAACTAGAAGCCAGCAAAACCAGATTCTCTTTCCTCAGACCCACATTAGTTTAAAAGGAGTACTGTGCCTAAGTTACACCCCCCTCCCCCTCTTTTTACCTCTACCAGTGCAAGCCTGTTAACATATAAAAAGGGCATGTTTTCTGTGCTGTTTTAGCACTTCACACAAGACTAAATAACTGTGGTGGCAGTTTGGCATCGGTTTTACTTTTGTCTTCCTTTGCAAAAAAGCATTCGGGGGGGGGGGGGGGGGGCGCAAAATGGCAGGAATCCCCTGCATACAGAGATGTATAAAAAAGGAACACAGGCAGCTCAAGTGTAGGTGTAACGAGTTTTCAACTTGACACAAACCTTAACTTCCTCACAAAAACTAAGTGTAATATTCATGGTTCTTATTGATCATTCTTTCTTGCTTTGCCAAGGACCAGAGGGAAAAAAAAGGTAAAATATCTCAACAGCAGCAGGAAGTTAAACATCCTTAGTAAAAAGGTGCGTTTGCAGGATTAAAAGAAACTGTTTCAACATTTTTATTTAGCTCCATGTCTTAGTGACGTTTAAACTTTGTATAAACAATCAAATATAACACACAACACCTGTGTATGACAAGCATTTCAGATATTCTTAAAAAGCAAGTCAGCACAAATACATTTCCTGACACCCTCACCATGCAAAACCACGAGGTTAAGGACGTTTTTCTTTTTTTGCATAACTGAGCATGTGTGCACAAGAGGAGGTGCAGTATCGCTGCTAACAAACTAATGAGCTTCATGCACATTTTGATAGAATGTTTTATTTTATAATTTTCATGTTAGCTTTACGATTGTAGAAATTTAATTTGTTTAAATGTCTGACTGCTGAGTGCACTTAAGAATTGACATTTAGGAACTAAAAAAAATCAATTAAAATTAGAACAAATTCAGTAATTTATTTGTATCAATTGACAACAGTGTTTTTTGAATTTAGGATGGGGACAAACTGCTTAAGTTCAAGTTTTCTTTAATATCCCCATGGGGCAATTTGTGTTACAGCCAGCAGGAAAAAAAAAAAACTGTGGATGAAACACATTAATGGAAATTCTGTAGATCATTTTCCAAAAAAAATAATAATAAAAAAGTGATTGCTAGTATATGTTTACTTTTTATAATCATAAAATGGCAAAAATCAGTTCTTACAAATGCATAAAAAACATCTCCATTTTGGGGCTGTGCTGCCATTATCCATCTATCCATCCATCCACCCATCCACCCATCCATCCATTAACTACCAGTTGGGTCACAGGAACAGTAGCTTGTAGTAGCACAACCACCAGTAGTAGCACAACCACCTCTTCCAGCTCCCCTGGGAGGATTCCAAGGTTTTCCCAGGCTAGTTGTGAGACATAGTCTCTTCAATGTGTCCTAGATCTTCCTCATGGTCTCCTCCCAATTGAACACGCCTGAAGCCTCTCTCTAGGGAAACATACAGGAGAGATCCTTACCAGGTGAACCACCTCAGCCGTCTCCTCTCGATGTGGAGGAGCAGCAACTCAATGAGTCTCTCCCAAATAACTTCTACTCCTATCTCATAAACAAAACCCCAAGATACTCAGGCAGAACCTCACCCCAATTCAAAGAAAAAACAACATTTTCTGACTAAAACTGTGGACAAAGAAATCCTGTTTGACAGCAAAATTAGCATTTTCTTTGCAACTTTGGGAACCTTGAATTAGAAAAAGAATATTACAGATGCTAAACTTTTCAGACGGCAGTATGATCTGTATGGTGATTATGATTCAATGCTGCTCATAAACCTTGGGCAGTGTATGACTAAAATCACTGATTCCCCCATCATATAACCAAATGTTTGCTTGCAGCATGCTGTCAGTAGAGTTTCTTATCAAATTATCAAAGTTTTTTATGCATCTTTGCTGACTTCAATCAAGTATTCTTAATTCTTAGTTCTTCATTGTTCAAATGTGCAGAAAAAACATGTGTTTACTAACTGAAAGCTCCTTGTTAGGCCTATTCTGTTTAAAATCCTTATTGATCCTCCTTGGTTTCCAGTTCAAGAAAAAGAAGAATAGGACATTTAGTTTACAAGATGAAATGCATCTAGTCATCACACCTTTTGGATTATTTTGTGTATGTATGCACTCAGAGATCAAAACATGTGGCATTTTTATTTTTTGTATTTATTTATTTTCAAAATACTTTACAGGAAAATGTGAAAGTAAGTAATTCTGTCAGATGTGTTTCAAGTGATTCTTTATACAACACATGCTTTTATTATTGTAGACAATCAAACAGACGTTTCAAAAATTATCATAATCAACTCAATCAATTAATAATGAGGATGATCTAGTCTTTGATCTGCATTAGGGCTTCAGAATGAGTTTTCTTTCTGTCCCTGCAAACTTTTTTAGTTTTTACTTAGAAAAAGGGCAGTTAACATTTTGTAATTGATTTTTTAATGGGATAAGCTGTATTAAAGATACAAGTAAATTCATATTATGTTGCATTTTTAATTTGAACTTCAACCATTGATAAGTTATTAAAAAAGTGCATTATTATATAAAAAAAAAAACATCTGTAGACAGGGTCATTTTCAGATGGAAACAACAAAACTACAATTCACAATCAAAAGTAAACAAAATAAATAAATAATAAAAGTACATGTTTGCTTTTTATTTAAACATTTTTTACACAAACCCTAATACTAGGCTGTAAATGAATGAAATATAACAAAGAAATGAATTGGTCCCTGTAGTGGCCATTAATTTATAAGGACAAACTAAGCTCTTAATGCTACTTCTACCAGAGTAATTCTACAGATTTGACATAAATGTGAGTTAAATCAGGAAACTATTTAATCCAGAAGCAAAGCATTAAACATTCACCAATATCAAAGCTAATCCAAAAATCCCAAATTTTATCCCAAAACCCGACATGTAAGCAATCCTGGTGGGGATTGCTCTCCATGGGAACCCATGGAGCATATGATTAAATGAGAAAAGATGGGCCGGATATTGATAGTTTAGTTATAATTCAAGTGTAAATCCCATGGGCTACATTTAAGCAATGTAATATTTTAATACCATGTCTCTTAATTGTATTTTAACACTACATGGCTGAAATATTTTAGATCCTGAATCACAAACATCTGTTTCTCTGCAGTGGATGCATTTAAAAGAACATAATGCCACATTAATATTATCAAATTTTACATATTTCTGATGAAAGTTGATGTTAAAAAAGTAACTAACAATGTTTTGAAAAAAAAAAAAGTCCTGCCCTTTCACTTTTGGTACATGCAAACAAACAAAAAATATTAAATAAATAAATCTTCTGCATCTCTTTTGTTTTAACATTGAAAATGGCATGGAGGAAATAAAAATTCTGACATAAAACGGGGCATCCCTGCAACAGTTTGAGTGAACAGAAAGTCAATATTCCTAATGTAAAAGGCAAGATTACTCCCTGCTCTCCGCCTCTTCCACTGCTAAACATGAAGAGGAAACTGTTTGGAGTGGAATTGAAATAACAAATATCATTAAATGAGGGTGGGCAACAGCAGTTGTTCTGTGAATGGTTGGCTTGCTGGCTGTAGAAGATAAGAAAATGGGGGGCGAACCCCCCCACACTCCCACTGAGTGATGGTCCAAACTGTGCAGGCAGCATGGGCACAGCGGCTGTCTTTACTTACTTTGCACTCAATTGTTTCCCAGCTCTCCCATTAAAAGTCAGAAATGACTGGCATAAATCCACATTTTTTTTCTTTTAGCTAATAATAGATATCTGTTATAGGGTGGATAGTTATACTTTACTTTGCTCAATTTAAAAAATGTTAGCTCTAAGCCACTTTTTTTTTCAACTTAGTATTCCAGGTTTTCAATACAGAAAAATCCTAGGTATTTTTGAGATTGAGAATGAGTTCAGAAAATGTCACTATTAACCCACACAGGAGAAAAGCTTGGATTGCAATTATTAAAAGCTTGTGAATGTGTTAATATATGTTATGACCACAGGAGCAGATGGCTTAACTCAGACATGAACAAATGTTAAACTGAAATGTTCTACAGAGCCTGTCACCTTGGTAAAATGGTAAAATGGTAAATAGCTTGAACTCATATAGCACCTTACACTTCAGGCATCCTTAGCAACAGTCTGTAGTGACACCAGTGCAACATGTATACAGTAGAATTGTTCAAGATTATGTAAAGCACATTTCAGTTTGTATTCACTAACCGTTAAACACATGCAACCTAATTGTTAGAAAAAGTGTCACAAAATCTGAGGAAGGTTAAGGTTCTGCTTTACCTCAGAATAAATAATGAAAAGTAGGAACATTATTATCTGTAAACGTGCCTAGTTTCAGAAGCACTATAGATAATTATGGAATCTGAGTCTCAGCAGGCTTTTATTTTTTTGGAAATATTCATAAAAATGTGTTGTCCATCTTTTATTTATTTATTCATTCATTCATTCATTCATTCATTCATTCATTCATTCATTCATTCATTCATTCATTCATTCATTCATTCATTCATTTCTTTAGCACAAGCATTATATCTATATTAAGGTACATTCCATGTTGTATCTAATTTGAAATGGTTAGGAAAAAAAAGGCTTGTGAGCACCTATCATGAAATGGTGGTGGATTTTCTGAAATAATGGTGGACTCATAAATTAAACAAGTCAGCTGTCTTTTATGCAAAAAAAAAGAATAAAAGAAATAATAAATAAATGACTAAATGTCATATAGCAGGTCACAAGTTCAGCAGAGTTGTAGCCCAGACCAAACAAGGCTAGGGTTTATATAACCTTGAGGCTCTTGATGCGTGCGGATTCCGACCCACGAGCCAATCAGCCTTTAGGAAGATCCCTCATGATCAGAACATGCATGAACCCCAGAGCCATCCCACTGATGTGGCTCTATGACCCGAGTTTGCCCGATTACACAGAATAGAAGCCATTCCAAAAGAGAAACTTTTTTTTACATTTTGCAAGCAGTCATAACACATTTGGATTGACACTTACGGAATGTTCTTTGCGTGATCCACAAATATGCCAAATGTTCTTTGTAGTCAACAATATATCATTTTTAATTCTTAAACGCTGTAAAAATCCCCAATGTCATTTACAAAACATAGAACTGAAAACTAAAAGAAGAATTACAGGGGCTGTAACATTAAAACAGAGTTGTGTAAAATGACAGGTGTGATTGTTTACAGTTTACTGATTATTCACACTAATTTTGCACTGTTTTCCAGCACTTGCATTTTTTTCTGAACATTTGTAACAAGCAAGTAAACTGTAAGAAGTCAAATATATAGGTTATGTATATAGTGTTTATTTATATCTTTATTCATTTATATTTCTATCTATTTACTTGGTTTAGTTTTGACTTACTACCAAAGACTCAAACAATCAAATCATTAAAAATATCATCACTGTTACAAAATAAAGAGCTATTGATAAATGCATCATATTTCACCTGGATCTCTGGCAAATATTAAAGTTTTTGTTACCGTATGTCACTATAATTACACATTTTATTTAAGTTATTGGAAAACTAAGCAGATCTTGTTGTTTAAATACATTTACAGAGTACTTCCAAACTTCTGGTAAGTAAAATTTAGACTGTCTGTGACCTGCAACTAAACTTATCTAGAAATAAGAAGGGCCAGATAAAAATAAAAAATACATGAGTACATCCATGTTCTTTATCATATTTAGCCTAAATAACATTTATTTTTATATTAAAAAGGGATAAAGCTGAAAAATGAGCATGTTTCCTGTCAGTATTGTAGGCCTATATGTGGCCTATCATTTACTGTAACTAACATAGCAGCGTGTGCACACGGGGACAAGAAATGATGTGCTAATTGCAGCCACAGGTTAATAGTGTTTAACAGCTGTTTAAAGCAAGAGGGAGAAGTCAGCAACAGATGACAGGATTCTGTCAAAGTGCCAGAGCAGTCGAGGTGGATAAGAAGCCACAGCAGCTGCAATTTTAATATTTTATTGTTGATTTAATGACGGCAAGATGTCCAGGTTATGTGGCTCCAAGAAGAGTTAGAATCACACACACACACACACACACACACACCCTTACAAACATTTCTGATTTGGCCTAATATTGCCAATGGAAATTGTGAAATGGGCAGTGGCCGAGGGCGGGGACCCTGGCGGTCTGATCCTCGGCTGCAGAAGCTGGCTCTAGGGACGT
>JARVJO010000111.1:2108039-2145425 GCA_031762555.1 Cynodonichthys magdalenae
CTGGCCTGGGAGCGCCTTGGGATTCCCCCAGATGAGCTGGCCCAAGTGGCTGGGGAGAGGGAAGTCTGGGTCTCTCTCCTTAGGCTGCTGCCCCCGCGACCCGATCCCGGATAAGCGGAAGAGAACGAACGAACGAACGATTGCCAATGGATTTTGTTCTGGTCAAAAATAGCACTGACAGGTGCTATTGTGCTGAAATGCTTTTTAAAAAAGGCTACTCCTGGCAACCTTTCCTAGATCAAAACTAATTAATGCATTATAGTATCTATGTTTCATAAAATATTATCTTTAACCAAATCTTAAATAGGATCTTTTTTCTGGGCCTTTCAACGCCTTCATGGTATTTAAAATATCCTGTAATTACATCTAACATATTGCTTTGCTTAATAATTTTAGACATTTATGTTCTTATTGCCATCAGCTTGACCCTTTCACAAGTCATGTTTTGCAAACTGTTTTAATAATCACCCACAAATGACATCATTTGACAGCAGGAGGCAAATCGTTCTCAAGCAGGTCAGTGTGGTAACCAGGGGCAACAGGAACACTGGTTAAGGCTAGACATTTTAGATTAATTGCATACTGGAACACTGATGGCAAAGGATATCTCAGCACTATGATGTGGTTCAGCAGACTAACCACTTTACACTGTAGGTGAACGGTAGCTTATGTTCTTCTCAGGTATTTTCTTCCATATCAGCACTAAAATAGATGGATAATAGGTGACTGGGGAACATTATAAGAAATTGATGCCTATAAGTTTTAAGGTTTCCTCAGGCTGACAACGCTTGGGGCAGAGGGCAACAGAATGGTAGAAAAAGTGGAAAATAGTTATTATAAAGATAAATGAGACAGTGTTAAAAGAAGACAATCATAACATGATCAAACTGAGAAAATTGTACAAATATACAGAGGATTTGATTATAGTCACATTCAGGTTAACACAAGTCAACAATGCAATGAAATTCTTAGGATGAGAAAAACGCTTTGTGCTTTGGACAAAACCAAAGTACTTTGTGTGCTTTGCAATGGTGAATTTCATTACCACCAAATTAAACAACAAAATAAGTGAGGCTACTGCTTATTAGGTATCTAAAAATTGTCACCCTGTAAATATTGTTGAGGATATGGGACAGAGATGTGATTTGGGAGGCGTCTTTGAATCGACAGTAAGTTGCACATAAATAAAAAGAAGAATCCCTGATTCAAGATGTGCCCACTAGGTAGAACTCCACTTTGCACATGATCAAAAGGATACAACAAAATAAATCACCAATCCAGACAACATCTTCACAAGTGAACAGCAAAATCCACACACTGAGCTTGCAAAGCTGAATATGTTGGAGGAGCTACCTGATCCATACAGAGATGTTTGTTTTTCTGCTCTAGTGTATTATATTAGTTTGATACGTTATCAGTTTGTCACTTTTCTGTAGCAATACAACAAGTGCTCTTAATAAACCAATATACTGTAGTTACTAATTTATTGTGTTTTCTCACAGGTATGTCACTGAAACTTTGGGTGGGCAGCATTACATTTCCTGTTCTCTGGTGTTGCCTGCCTTGTGCTGCCTGTTCAGAGTCATGGAGCCTTCAAATTATGATACTGTCAACATTGTGCGATTCAAAAAGGCCTTTTGTGAAGACCTGGCTCAAAGAAAGGAGAACTCCAATCTCACTTGGCTCAAGATTGCTACTGCACTTGATCCCAGGTTTAAGGATTTATAAGGCCTGCCCAAATCTGAGAGAGGTGAAGTTTGGTGTTCTCTAAACAACCTACTCAGGGAAGACAGAAATGTTCAGATCCAGGGTGCTGAAACAACAGGGGAAGCACCACCAAAGAAGAGGAAGATAACTATCTTCTTTAGGGCTAGTATCATGGCCAGTTCTCTAAATCAATTTGATTCAATTTGATTTGATTCAACTCGATCTGCTCTTAAATAATGAAAATGTTCTACTGTGTTGCAAAATACAATATTGCTTTTTTTTTTCTCTTCACCATAAACAATAGGTTTTCAGGGCAAACTTGTAAATTAAACAGTTTAATCTTGAAGTAAAACTCACAAGTTTCAAAGGTTCTAAATTATAAAGGAATAGCAGGTGACATTGATGTTGGATACATTCATTGCACCTGAAATGCACCTGAAAAAGTTTGTGAGGATAGTGGTGTTTGTACCAACTTGTCTCCTTAGTTTTGCTGATGTTCTGAGAGAAGTTATTTTCCTGACACTAGCTAATCAGTAATTTCACTTCATCTCTGTAGGCACTTGTTGGTGGTGATGAGGCCCAAGCTGTGCCTGGCGGAACAATTGTGCATGAAGACAGAGTACAAAAGTGGACTGAGTACAGATCCCTGAGGTATACCGGTGCTTAGGACCAGTGTGGAGGAGATGTAACTGCCGATTCTCACCTCCTGTGGTCTGTTGGTGAGGAAATCTAATGTCCAGCAGCAGATGAACTTCTACAAGTCCAGAATAGTAAGCCTGGAGACCAGTTTGGAGAGGATTGTGTTGCTAAATGCTGAGCAACAGTTGATGAAGATCATTGTCACATAGGTGTTTCCCTTCTCCAAATGGCTGAGGGAGGTGTGAATTGCTAGAGCAATAACGTCATCTGTGGACCCGGGTGTCAGAGAAGGAGGCACAGATTTGAGACGATGACTTGCTCAAGGCACTTGATGATGTCAGATGTGAGTGCTATTTGATCAGGATGCTGCAGTGGTCTTTGGGATGGAGACAACAGTGGAGGTCTTGAAAAGGGTGGGCACTATAGACAGCTCAGAAAAAAGGTTAAAGGTGTTAGTAAACTTCTTGTCGTGTTAGTCAGTGTCTGGGGGAAAATAGCAAAAACTAAATGTTTGCATCAGAAGTGATGAGCTTTTTTCTTTCAGAAGGGTGGCAATTACTGAAAATGCAGCCCAAATACTTTTTTTGTATTATTAGTACTGTGAATGATCTGTTCTTGAAGTCATGCAAGAGAAATCTTAAAAGTAATTCTGGGAAGCTTGAAACATTGTTGGTTTTCAAAAAAAAAGTATTGAAACAATAGGAACTCTTCCAACCATGTCTGCAGCTTAATCCTCTTTTCTTTCTTCCATCTTTGCTCCATATGCCCCAACCAGTTCTTATAGAGACAGTAATAAGACAATTATTTTGTAATCTTTCTCAGAACTTCAGTAGGGTGTGGTTTTACAACGATTGTTGTTTGTTTTAAAATATTTTTAAATAATTTAAGATCATTTTCTTTTATGTGGCCTAAAACTTCAGTTTGTCAAACGTATTGGACTTTTTTTCTTCAGTATCATATCTAAATCTCTATCATATCTAAAGGGTCATTGCTACTATTAAACTTGCTAAATTTAGACTACCCCATACCAACCTTAAGTTCCTA
This sequence comes from Cynodonichthys magdalenae, assembly GCA_031762555.1. Classification (NCBI taxonomy): domain Eukaryota; kingdom Metazoa; phylum Chordata; class Actinopteri; order Cyprinodontiformes; family Rivulidae; genus Cynodonichthys; species Cynodonichthys magdalenae. Next base: position 2,111,430 of record JARVJO010000111.1, read on the forward strand.
TGAAGTAAGAAATATATTAATCCACAACCCAAATAACTGTAGTTTAATAACACAACTCTCTTCAAAAGGTCTGTTTCAAAACAAAATAATTATTTTACTAAATATTTTCTGCTTATATTGCACAATGTGGTGACAGTGATGCTGAGTCTTGGTGTATAGATCACGATGTTGACATTTGAAATCTCACTTTAAAGCAAAGTTTACATTCTGTATTGTTGGAAATTTTTTTCTAGTGAGGTCAGGCTCACAAATTGACATTTAAGTGAATACTCACAGCAAACACACACACACATGGTGCAAAGGAAACAAATGATTGGCAGAAGAGGAGAAAAGATGAGAGAAAAGGAGAAGGTTCATTGCAGAATAAAGCGATGGCACATGGTCATTGACCCCACTGGTTTGAAGTGTCACTGTGAGTATATTGATACACTGTTGGAGTTAGGAGGACTCAAATAGGAAAGAGAGCACCCAACAGAGCTGAGCTTGGTGGAAGATATAAAAGAGACAGAGGTTAGCTGAGTGTTTGTGTGTCAGTGACAACAGACAGTGGGAAGCAATTAAATTTAAAAAAGTTGTAGGTTTTTTATTTATTTTATTGGGGGTGTGTGTTTTATTTAGCTCTTTGTTCCTGCAATTCATCAGGAGTACATCTGTTTGCGCTCTGCTCAGATAGCATTACGGTTTTCAGTGCACTAATGTGTTTGGATTTTTAGTTTTAATTCTGCAGTAATTATGTTTTGCTGAATGTTTCTTTTTTTAACAAAAACTGAAGAATTGTTTTTAGGTTATACATCCACTCTACTCTTTTTCACATTTCTTTAATTATAGTAACATTTTAGCAGCTTTAAAATTACAGTGAAAACATTCTACAAAGTTGATGTTTTACTAAATATTGTAAAACAGGAAAACAAAACAAAACAAAAACACTAATTAAGATTTTCAATACCTAACATTTAAGAGTTTTTGATTTTGAACTGATTTTCTAAAACAAAACAAATGTTTTTCTAAGTAATATAAGCTTTCGCAGTTTGAAAACACTAATTCTGTTTTTTAAAAACTGCAATATGTGAATTTTTCTTGTCTGAATTAGCAACTACTCTGACTTTAAAAATGACTATGAATAAAGTCAAAGCCACAATTCACCCACTTGAGAGCTGATAATGCATCATCAAGTATAGCCTCAGTGTACTTCACTCAGTGTTACTTGATGTTAAAAGCAAGCTGTAATGGGTTTGAGTTATGCATTTTTCCACACATAACTCTCCCTCGCTGAAAACAACTTTGGCAGACATCGATGAAAAATCCTAAACGGAAACTGAATCACTCAAATGCAAATTCATGGCTGGTTCCTCCCTCCCCTCCTCTGCTATTTGCAAAATAACGGTGCCACACCAGAGTTCGACTGAGCACCAACCAAAAACGCTGCACTCAAGCTTCCATCACAAGCACAGCAGAAAAAAACAAATCTGCAAGTTTCACAGCCAAATGAATTTACATGTTGAAAGGTCATAACTGAACAACAGTTTCTTTAAAATGCTGCTGGATTTAAGCTTGAGGTTGGCACCTTTGTTTCACCACTCTTGGTGTGTGCTAATTAACCTAGCAACAGAACATGAATAAATTACCACCCGCTGACACTTAAATCATTTTTTTTTGGAGTTCCTATATTGAATGCATCAGGAGAGAGAGTAGGGGAGGGGTCCGCAGAGAGGAAGGCAGTAATATAGCAAATGAGAGACTTCCAAATGGGTTGAGACATCCCCTTGAGAAATCTAGTCCACTTAAGAAAAACTGACTTCTGAAAACTTACTCTAGAGAATCCTACATTAAAAGCATATGGCAACAAAAAGAAAGAAGAAAAAAAAAAAAAAAAATACTAATTTGGGTCAAGGTCCTCTGTGCTGTCAATTATGAGTCATGTAAGCTGCGAGTATTTTTTTCCCCCTAAACTTATTTATATATTTATTTTAAGTTGCAGGAATATTTTCACTTTAATTGCTTGAAAGTTGCCAGGCAACAGCTCCAAGCCTGGGTAAGCAATGGCATGTGCATTAATATTTGGGAATGATAAATAGAAAACAGAGTTTGCTGTGTCTTACGTTTAGTAAGAGAAGTATTTATTATAGAGCTAGTATCATCTGTCTTACAACGTGTGACTTTGTTCTCCATGGACAAGCTCAGTTCATTACTTTTGATTATCACAAGTTAGTTGATCAAATTGCATTTCTCGCTTTGCTCCTTACTCCTCTGCAATTACTATTTTTACAATCCCTCACTTTTAAAAACTCTTCCCCAGCACATTCTGTTTCTCTCAGTTGAAACCACACTTCCTTACATTTCATTTTCCTCTTTGCTTTTCTGTCATTCGAATCCGTGACTCCACTTTCATCCACTCATCTTTTAAATCAGTCTTCCATCCCCTTCTCGTTTTCTTCTACCTCATTCCATGTCTCCAATTTTCCTTTTCTTATTGCTGTTGTCATCTCTTGGCCTTTCCTGCATTTTGCCTTGACCTGTGCCCGCCCTCTATTTTTCAGCTGCTTTTCTTTTCCTGTGTATTGCTCTACTTTTCCTGTCATCTTCTCAATGCTCTACTTGGCTACCTTTTCCCCTCTTTTACACCTCCTTCGACTCCGTCCCTACTTCACTCTCTCTTTGTATTCTCTGATTTTGTCCTCACCTCTATGTTTTAGTCTCACTATTTGCTCTTGGCTCTCACTGAAATAGTAGTGCAGCCTGTCCAAAGCTCTTAACAACCACAGTAGATCCCTGCATTAATATTGCATGTCACTGTCTTATCGACCATAACAATGCCAGGAATACAAAGCTGGCTACAAGACATAATAGTGGCCCTAGTGGTGGCTTGCACACACAATCAGGTGAACGCTCGAGCATATGCATACATCAATAGAGCGAAAGAGAGAGTGGCTTGAGTGGTGATGGTTTAGGGTCTTGTGGTGCGCAGGAACTTAACCAAGCTCAGAGATTAGGTTTCTTCACCAGGAGAAATATGAGAATAAGTAAATTCAAGAGCATAAGCACCCCCCCCCCCCCCCACACACACACACACACACACACACCACAAACACACAAACAGACTCAGTTTATGAAGCCTCCCTGGCTTTTTCCATCAGCTGGACCTATCACAGCCTATTATCAGCTCCTTTGAACCGTGGGCACAGAGCCTGATTGCACTCTCAATTAAGGCCTATATGATCTACTTTGATGGAGCAAGTAATGACAAGGGCCTTACTTGTGTATGTGTGAGCGCCATGCCTTTTTGTGCATTCACATACACATAAATATTTTTTTTTCATCCATGTGCTTGTCCTTATCTTTATACTTTTCAATACATATGTGCACGTCTCGTCAGGGGGTGGTGAACCAGTTTAGGCTAAATTGGAGGGAAAAAAATACGTATGTGACTCTGCGTAGAAAGTCTTTTCAAAGGCACTCTTTTATCTTTGGCTTCCAACACAAGCAGTAGAATTTGCCTGCAGAGCGGCTGTAGAAGTGTTTGATTATTTCACCACACTGTCATCTCTGATGGGCCTAAGGATTAAACCTAGCACCTCTCAAGTTGCTCTATTTATACCAGTCAGAGGGAGATAACATTTGGAAAGTTTTAGGGTACAAACATCAGGTTAGGCATGCAGGCATAAAAGCTTTTCGCACAGCACGTTTGTGTGCATTCAAGTCCACCCCCCACCCAAAAATGGAAGAGAAAAAAAAGACACATAGGCCAAAGTGGATTGGCATATATGAAGATGAAAGCCTCACACGTCTCGAAAAAAACAGAAAAAAAGAAAACACAGACAGCTCGTCACTGTGTTTGTTGGTGCATGTTCTTCTAAAAACACAAATAAAGATGAAAGGTGGTACGTTGTGTGCTTTTATTGGGCTGCAGACAGTGGTGTGCACGAATGCAGACACATGATGTGAGCCTTCCAACCGCTCCCTTCGTCTGAGAGAGACTCCCCCTTTACTCTGATGTTTAGAAACAGAAAAGGTGCTGCTGAGAAACAAACCCTTTTGTCAACCCTAAATCACTACTATTACAATATTGTCACTGCCGTGTGTTAGTTTTGTGGACACTAACCAAGCTTGTCACTGGAAGTTGTTGGTGCCCTGAACCTATTGGAAGGTTAACTCCAAAACAGTGTTGGCAGAGTCACAGAAAACCCTTCATTTTGAGTTTGCTTTCAAGAATACAGTCAGACAAAACAGCTTTGTTTGGGAAAATAAAATAAATAAATAATCTATATTATAAGTTTGTAGAACAAGTTGAAGTTTGACTTGTAACTTGTAAGGATTTTTTGGATGATTTTAGGCTGATAGTTTCTACCAATATTCCATTGCCTGGGATTTCTAAGGAGTCCTTTGTGCAAAGACAGATTCAGTTCCTTTAAGGGTTTTCAGTAGGATACAGATTATGACCCCATGACTCAGAGGGGGCTGGTTAAAAGCAGTGTATCTTTACAGCCACAGTTTTATGTTGCTGGATGTGTGATTTCTGTTATTGTCCTCCTGAGTAACCTCACACCTTTTTCTTAAAATTATATAGATTTTTCAGACACAGGCAAACATAGTTCTTAGTTATCTTTTGATTTCATAATTTCTTGGGCACTTAAGTGCACTCAGTACTAGGAAAGCAAAATAATACTGTTAAACTACCTCAATTTTTCACAGTTTTGTTCTTATTATTTTAAATAAAAATTTAAAGTGTTCACAAATTGATGTTCTGTATTTCCAAAGAGTTCTACATTGGTTCTATTTGCTGAGAAAAAATGGTAGGTTGTCACAACTCATAACTTATTAATCTTTTTTTTCTCTTTGTAAAGAGTAGTTTTGCTTTCTGTGCTTATGCTCACTAGTGGTTGTTTCTTAGTCATTGTGTATGAGATATACCTGCTTCAGAGTTCATCGTTTTACTTCAATCAGATTTGTTGTTGTAGTATTAATGAAATAAAAAACTGAAACCAGTGCCCATTCAACTAAGAAAAAACAAAAAACAAAAACAACAGGTGAATCCTGCATCACTTAGTTTTTTTGTAAAACAATAAAAACTCAAAACCCTTTTGTTTAGGAGTGTATCAAATCACTTAGTCTTTTTTTTCCAAGTCAATTCAATTCAAAAATACTTATTGATCCCAGAGGGAAATTAGATGAATCCACTGTATGTTGTATCTAATCTTGTTCAATATATCTAATTATAATATTGCAACAATGCAAATGTGGTACTTTTACATCTAATGTTATCAACTCCTGCCAATAAAAACGACCAGTTATGCCTGAGTGAAATCATAACAAAATGTTACCAAGAGAGAATTACTCGATTTTTGATCTATTTATTTTTTGTAAATATTAAAATAATAATCAGTTGTTAGACCATCATTAATTTCTGCAAAATTAGACAAAATTATTCATAAAAATCTTTCAAACTGACTGATTTTCCATTTCAGTATTATGTACAGCAGTTGGTTTGTTCAGTGTTAAAACACTAAAAACGAGGACATTAAAATAGAGAAAAGACATGTTTTCCTGAATAGGTTCTTAAAAAAAATCTACAAAATTATATAGATTTAAAAATGACAACATAGGCTCAAGAAAACTGGGTCGCAAACTGTGAAAGTGAGCAAATCTATAGGTCTGTTTGTCCAACCTGACCCAGGTTGGTCACTTAGAGGAAGCAGAGATAAATCCTGAACTAGCTGCTGTGCTGCATGCATGGGTGTTGCCAGATTTCTGCCACCTTGCTGCTGTTTTTGGAATTACAGTTCAGTAGAATCCACTGCGGATTATCACTAGACTAAAGATCACCGGAATAAATATTTTAATGAGAACCTCATCTGTGTTTGTAATGCTGACTATTCTCATCTCTCAGTCAAATCAGGTTCCTGTCTGGGCAGTTTGTGTGTGTGTGTGTGTGTGTGTGTGTGTTGGAGGGGAGGCACATCTGCATTTTTGTGTGCCATCTTCTCTTTCCATTTACTGTAGTATTACACTTTTTGTTAGAAACTGAAACCAAAGTGGAGGAATAATGTAAACATTTGCATATCTGTGTGGAAGATAGTAAGGGAATACAATAAAACATGAAAAAAAAATAATTTCCACACTCTCACTAAGATTTAAAGCTAATAACATTTTAGATTATTACAATGGTTTGGGTCTGGTTTTATGTTTTGCAAATCAGAGTTCCTTTTTGTATGCATTACAGATACATTTAAACTTCATCTTTAAAACCTAGTTTAAAACCACATGTTGGGTCAGATTGGCAGCTTAAACATTTTGTGTAACAACAAACAACTAAAATAAAGATTTTGAGTGAATTTAAAGCTGTAATTATGTTTCTTTTTAAGACAACAGTTTTCCATCAGCTGTTTAGAAGATTGTCTCGTTTATGTAATTTCCTAGTTACTTGTAAGTTTTACGCCAATTATTTTATGAAGCATCCCACCTTCAAACAGTTATAAATTAAATAAACATAATTTCAATCTGGAACTAATGTATCAAAATCACTGGTTTAAGTTTATTCTTATAATCAAACCTAATCGAATTGATAAATCCAGTCTGTGTGGGAATCCTCTCAAGTCAAGTGTTTGAAAATGTTCTCTCCCAGGTCTTAAGTGACAGAAAAAATATATGTTTTATGACCATTAATGAATAGCAGGTAACATAGTAAAAGCTTTACATGTGTTGTCACCATTCTAGTACAATTCAAAAAAACATTTCAAATGTTCTATTTTCCTTTGTAGCTCAGTGAGCGCAACATGTTGGTGGCATAACTTTCTTTCCTGTGGTTTTATATTTTGCAGGATTCACACTTCCACATTGTTTTGCCCTTCACACTGGCTCTTTCTCTGAGTTGCAGTGCCAAGACACACCTTGAGTATAAGTCTTTGCCTATTCCTCAGTTTGTGTGCAACATTATCAGGTGTTGGTGTGCGCACTGGTTTGAGGTATGGCAGCGAGGTGGGACATGGATGTGAGTTGCATGTGTGCTTACGTCTATGGCTCTGCATGTTTGTGTGTATAAGTCTGTGTGTGTGCGTGTGTGCATGTGCAGTTGTGCTTGCAAATTTGTGTGCGCCAGACTGGCCCCGGGGTCCAGAGCCATCACAGTTTATGAGGTATGGCAAGGTGAGAGCAAAACATCTGCTCTCCCAAAGAAAGGCCCCAGTCTGGGACTCATGCTGGGCTGTGGCAGCAAAAACATACGTTCACTCGCTAGCATACAACAAGCAGCTCTTTGGAAAAATAACAAAAATATACAAACTTGATTCACACAGCTGGAAACCTTGAGAAATGTATGCCTTGATTTTTGGTACTCTCCCAGAAAAGCTGTATAAAAACATCCTTTTATATTTAAAAGCACATGAGGGCATATATATATATATATATATATATATATATATATATATATATATGTATATACTGTATATATATATATATATATGCAAAATGTTTTTTTTTCAAATGCAAATTCTTCTCCTTAGTCTTCCTCTTTAAGTCTCTTTCTAGCTGCTTTGTTTCTTTCCTTCCTCTTCTAGCATTTCCCTCATGTCAAGGGCATTGGAACAATCCCCCAGTACCTGCCATTGCCCCTCCCCACCTCCCGCCATCCCCATCTCCGCTCCATCCCTCAGCTCCTCTCTTCTTGCCCCCGCTCCTGTCTTCTCAGAACACCCCCGAGACGAGAACTGCCATGTAAGGTCTAGTGGAGAAAGGATAGACACAGAGAACGTTCAGACTACCTCTGACATCAGAATCAGTGAACCTGCCCACATCTATTCTGTCCAACCTTGTCTTTTAAGCTCTGCTGCCTGTGTGCAGCGGTGGTTTTTTTTCTTTTTTTTAATTTGTCTGTATGCAGAAGTTGACTGACAAAGTAACTTTTTCTTCTCTGGTTGAGAAACCATGAGGAAACATATGCACTTATGATCAGCTGATTGGACATGTTGGGCCAACGAGTAAAATTTCTAAAACAGGCTGCTGGTTGGTTCATGCATTTCAGATTTGTTTATAGCACTAAAATTGGTTTATCAAGAACAAATGATTTACTCTACATTCTTCTAACTTATACTGTTTTATTTATTTATTTTTTACTTGCACGCATTGCCCTTGGTTTTGAATGATATAATTAAAGATAATAACCAAAAAGCCTTAAATGCAATTCTTAATTACTGAAATTCTGTCATTACTAACGTGAAGTGGGCAATCCTGTCCAAGCACTGCTGCCAAACGAATGTTGTCATTGTTTAGCTTTCCAAAAAAGCTGTTGCATGGTTTTAATGTGCCTTGTCAAGTACCACTGAAGAGGTTTGGCTAAATTACAGTCATCGGTTGAATACTGCTTGATATTTTTCATTTTAACTGCAGCGGGTACAATTCCTTTTTTGTCATCCACTTGGCCTGTCTCCTCGTCAACATCATTTGTCTGCTCTCTCTGCTTTGTAATTGTGAAACACTTCAAACAGTTTGAAAGGGCATAAACAAATGGATGTAATTTCCTTCTGTTCTGATTTGAAATAAGAGATGTAGGTCTTATTTATGGATGGAAAAATTGGATCGGTAAATAAATGTAAGCTTGTTTATGTCACTATATACTGTGTACATTCAATAAAAACTGCAGGACATAATCATAACGGGACAATATTTTTTAGGGATGACTCGAGTTATTAAAGATTGTCATTTGTAATCATACCCAACACTCCAAAAACTGCTTACATAAGAACATAACATCACTGACAGAATAAAGTTTGGTTTGTGACTTTGCATTTAAATCACTTGACAAAAATAAATATTAGTTATAAAAACAAATATAACTTTGAAAATATGCAAGTTTTGAGTTTGTCAACATTAACGTATGAAGCACTAAAAGCAGTGTGAAGTTATGTCATGGTTTCCTGTCATTGTACCTGAGTTTAGTCACATCATACACAAACAAGAAACAGTTCTTTTGGTGTGTGTGTGTATTTTTTATTTGTGTGCTAGTACTGAGTTCTGTAAAGGACACTGTAGGCAAATAAGTAAGATGAATGCAGTTTGTCTAGAGCAGAAGTCTTAGCCTATCAGAATCTGTGTCCCCCTCTATCCTTACAGTGGTGGGGCACACATTTCACAGATCTTTAGTGAAGAAAGAGTAAACATATTCAGAATCGCTGGGGCAATCTGTTACGGTAAGTATTTATAAACTGAAACAATGAGAATAATAATGTTTTTTTTTGGCACTGTAGCACTTTGAGATTTTTGTTAATAAAAAGTGCATTACAAATTAAAGTCATTATTATCATTATTACCTAGGTGCATGTACAGTACTGTAAGCTGCTTAAAGATGATTGTGAAATCTTCCAACTGTAGCTGCGTTTCCATTGCAAATGTGCGCAAAACTTTGTCGATATTCTGTTAATGTCGAAAAAACACAGTTTCGCAACTCCGGTGTTTCCATTATGTAGGAACTCCTAATAAAATCACACGTGAATACGTTTGTTATCGCGGTCATTATAAACATGGCGGCAACGGATGTAAACACTTACATGAGATATCTTCATATTGCTTCCACGGCACTAGCGCTCATCATCAGCCATCAAAGGAGATGTCAGTGTCTGATCGAGGCTTTTTGAGAGACAAGCCCCTTATGCTTGGGAGCGGCTACGTATGCAGAGTTTTGGGGAAATTGTAGTCGGTGAGTTTACAGAAGTGCTGTGGATTCAACACTAGAATTGTTGTGGTCTTTTTCGCCAATAGAAACAGCCGGTTGTTGATGACGTGACTCCCGTAATGCAAAAAAAGTGTTTCCATTGCAGTTTTGCGAAATAAACCAATTTTGATACGGCTGAAAAACCACCTCAACATAGCGCAAAACAATTTTGTCGAAAAAAGGAAGTTTTTTCGAAATTGACGTGTTTCCATTAAGCAAATTTATTTTCGAAATTTTAATTTGCGCATTTTCATGGTCAATGGAAACACGGCTAGTAACTCAGAATCTGTTGTGGAACTTTGCAAACTTGACAAATGAAACTTGGGTTTTTGTTTGTTTGTTTGTTTTCATCAAATGTCCCTTGTGGGGCTCTGTACTCTTGGTCACCTAGAAAATCTTAGAAAAAAAATACTTCACAAATTGCTCCTCTGCTTAGCTTTTTATAACTATTATCATTAGTGAAAGGCCTTCTCATTCAAACTTATTAGTTTAGTCCAGCAGCTATTGATGCAGCAAGTCATTATTTTCTGACAAAGTCTCACAGATTGGAGTTTAGCTCGCAGGAACAGGGTTCAGGATAAGGTACTCTAGAAACCAGCTGTATATTTCTCACTGCTGTTTCAGCATCTGGGTTGAGTCTGATCACATCCAATGAGCAATCTCACCTGTTGGCTACACTGTGATCATTACCTCTTTTTGAGCTGGGCTATAACGGACTGCTGTATTGGTTTCTGTGTAATTTATTTTCATCCTAATGCTTCGCACGCCAGATGGGATATGCTTCTGGGTCAGATTTGACCTGGAGGGCACCAGTAGATGACCACTGAGCTAGTCATCATAGGTGCTCACTGTATGAGGACCATATTGTTGCTGTCATTTTGTTAAAGACAAAGAAAAACCAAACAAACTGCTTTGGCATTTATAACAGCACTTGTTGGCCAAAGTTATTCTTTTAGCTCTTCAGATTTTTATTTCTAATTTATCAAAGAAAGTTTATCTTAATTTTTCCCCCTTTTTTGTATTAGATACACACACCTCTACAGTATATACACACACAACTTCACACAATCTGACAAAGATTCTCAGTTATTCCCTGGCTATATATAAAAGGATCTTTAGCAACCCTCTCTCTGAAGAGCAATTTGTCACACGTCCAGGTAGAAGACTGTATGAACGCCATCTGATCTCGTTTAGGCATAGATTCGTGACTGCACAATTACACACATGGAAAAACAGAGAGAGATAGAGCAACTAAGGGTTTGACACAATGAGAAAGTGAGAGCTACTATCCAATAGAAGAAGAGGTAGAAAAAATTAAGAGGGTGGTTTGAGGAACTCTTAGATAAATGCGCACCGTGACTGTCACTGCGGTGGACTGCCAAAGTGAGCAAGTTAAGTAGCAAATGCAGATTTGCTGTAAATAAGTGGCTACTTGTTACAGAAATTATGCAGAGGTGTGGGTGACTGTGAGTGTATGAGCGTGTGTGTGTGTTGCATATAAAGTACCCATAATGGAAATTATTCAAAGCAGCGTTTGTACTCAGAAATTTAACCAATTGGCAGATAAGGGGTTCTCTCACTCCAATTTAGATGATGGCTTCACTTAAACACTTTTATGCTATTTTATTTTCTTTTTAAATAAATAAAATAGAATAAAAATCTGTAATATAATCAATGACAATCAAAACAGACACTGGGTTTGATACAAGGAATTGGAAACAATAATTTGAGCCGAACATTAGGCAGCACATGTGCTGCTTGGAGACGCAAAATGGTAGCTGGGGAGGGAAGGCACAGGTGTTGGGGTGACTTCCAAGTAGAGGAAGAATGAACATCAAGGGTGTGTGATGAACACAAAAAAGCAGATAATAATAAAGAAATGTTAAGGTAAGTCAGATAAGAAAAATAGGATAATATGTAAAAAACCAAAGAGCAAAAAGGCTCCTATAAAACCCAGAAATTCAAAATGTGGAAAAGTTTTAGGCTCGTATTTTGGCAGGTAAAAGTAAACAAACACAAATGTGCACACTAGTTGGCAGAGCATCACATGATAGCACCTACATTATCCAGCAGGCATCTGGTGAAGCAGCTAACACGATCTAGCAGAGCGTGCAGGCTAGGGCCATATGTGCGCATGTGGGTGGTGCATTGTGCATGTGTGTGTGTGTGTGTGTGTGTGTGTGTGTGTTACAGTAGGTCTTGTTGTGTGGGCCTGTACATTTCCCTGTGATTATGTGTGTGTCAGGTGTCTGTGGGGACAGCTGCTTACTAAACAGTATTATTGTTTCTAATTGGGGATTACCAAGTCAGATTTTTGTGGGTGTAGAACGTATTTTTTTCTTTGGCTCAGGTGTTGACAGGGGAAGCATGAACAGGAACTCAGAGCTAAAATATCTGTGCAGATTTAGCTCAAAATGTATCCACATTCAAACTGTATGCCACAAAGAAAAAAAAGTACACATATATAGATGCCATTTTCATTCAAAAATTGTATTTCAAGCATGGCAAATAAATTTTGTTGGGGAGTGGGATATTGGGGAATTACATTTCAATAATCAGTTCAGTTAAATTACAGAAAGAAAAAAAATAAGTCCTTACTTGCATTTCTGTTTTATTATCATATGTGTGAGGTTGCCATGTTTGTCAACAGGACATGTTTTTTGGATGTGACTTTTCCAAATACATGCATGTTTAGGCTGCCTTCAAGTTCATGTCTCCTTTGAAAAGAGATGTGATTTCAGTTGATTTTGTCTGGTTAAATATAGGTTTGAAAAAAAAATTATAGACACACGGCACTCATTTGTTGTAAAACAAATTATATCACCTTAACGTAGAATCGTTGGTATCATATGTAATGAATTTATTTATTTAGAGTTTTTTTTTTCTTATTACAAACCTCTGTCTGGAATTTCTGTAAACATGTATTATACAAAAAATAACAAGATAAAATATACACAATAAATAATTAGTCAAATATTGGTGGCAAAAGCTGTCATTTACCAAAACAACAAATCTACATATTTGATGTGAGTTGCAGTGTGTTACATTACACATCTTATCTGGATTTGGGTAAATGCTTTCCACTTTTTGTCTTTTAATGAACTGCCCCTGATTAGAATGAAAACCAACCCAATATTAATGAATAGCTTTATTATGTGCCACAAAGTAAAATGTAAAAATTGTTCCACAACCTCAATTTCAAGTTCAAGTTTGTACTGTATGTTGTGTAAAACATAAATAAAAACAGAATATAATGATTGGCAAATCTTTTTAAGCTATATTCAATTGAATACACTACAAATACAACATATTTAATGTTAAAATGGTACCATGCAAAGCCAAAGCCATATGTCAACAACACACAGAAATAACACTGGTTTCTTTGGACTCAATCTTATCAGAGATGGACTGATGCAAAGTGGAAAAGTGTCCTGTGGTCTGACGAGTCCACAATCCTAAATTGTTTTTAGAAATCATGGATGTCGTGTTTTCCAAGCCAAAGAGGAAAATAACTTTATGAATTGTTATCAGTACAAAGTTCAAAAACCAGCCTCTCTGATGGTATGGAAGTGTATTATTACACATAGTATAGGTAACTGTCACGTCTGTGAAGGCACCATTAATGCTGAAAGCTACATACAGGTTTTGGAGCAGCACATGCTGCCACCCAAGCCACGTCTTTTTTCAGGGATGTCTGCGTATTTCAGCAAGACAATGCCAAGCCCCATTCTGCACATGTTCCAACAGCGTGGCTTTGTAATAAAAGACTGCAGGTACTAGACTGGCCTGGCTGCAATCCTATCTTCCATTGAAAATGTGTGGAACATTATGAAGCACAAAATACAACAACAGAGACCCTGAACTGTTGAGCAACTGAAGCTGAACTGAAACTCCACCTACACAGCTTCAATAACTGGTCCTCAATTCCCAAACCCTTATTGTGTGTTATTAAAAAGAAAGCTGATGGAACACAATGGTAAACATCCCTGTAACTTATTTTGGAACAAGTTGCTGGCATCAAATTTTAAAGTAGTAACTATTAAAAAAAAAAAAAATAATACGTTTATCTGTTTGACCATTATCTTCTCTTTAAAGTGTATTCAGTTGAATATAGGTTGACAAATCATCATATTCTGTTTTAATTTACACAACGTCCCAACTTTATTGAAGCTGGAATTGTATTCTTTCATGTATTCATTTATTCATTCATTCAAAACTGTATAAATATTGCTTTAACAACCTGTCCCATTTTATAGAAATTACATGTCCTGATTCATCTCAATAATCCAGGTAGAAAAAGTAAAAAAAAAAAAAAAAGTTTAGTAAATAATTTTAAGATTCCAGAGGACCTACTCAACTTTTTTCCTTTTTTAATAGACATTAAAATTCTCTAAGCACAAAACACAATGTAGAAGTATTAATGTAAATTTAGTTACAAATGAGGATGTTTTAGGAGATGATCAAAGAAGTTCAAGATATCCAAAGTGTTTGGATTCAGCCCTTTTAAGCTGGAGCCACAAGATTATTTTTTGCTTTCTGGTAAAAAGCTGTGACCTCCTAGGAATACTGAAGTATTTTTCTTGACCTCTTTTGCTAATTGGTGCAGTTAGCAGCCTTGTCACCTCTGCCTAGGAGCTTGACTCTGTCAAACAAGATGGGATGTGTGCAGCTTTTTTCTCTCTAGTGGCGCACCCACCTCTTGGATGACGAACAGAAATCCTGTGTTGTTTGTGAAATGACTTCTGAACAGTAACTGGAGGCTAATAACTATACACATATGAAGTAAAACCAAAGAAGTCAACCCATGCTCAGTATCCCCTTATAACCATATCACCATAATATAACTATTCTAAATAGATTATCCAGTCTTCAAAAGTCAGAGAATAATGTCTACTAAAGCCACATAATGTAGAACGTAACTGAAAAGTGGATATCGTTTTTCAAGAGTAAACCTGAGTAAAGGTTGTTAGATGAACATTTTGTGAGACTTTTCATGTTTTAATCCTATTTTCACACAAACGTTTGGTGTTTTTTCTTTTTTTTTTTTTTTTTACACGATTGAGTGTTTTTAGTGTCTAAAAAATGATGCATGTTTTTTTATAAATTTATCAGTGTGTGTGTATTTCTGTGCTACACTGCAAAGACACTAGCTGTTGAAGGCAAAAAAGCAAACACAGCTATAAGTCTTCTGGGATGTCAGCTAATTAGTTCACTGCACATCAGGCCATATGTTGAGATAGACTTCTAGTTTCTTTAGGTTCAACAATTACATACTCCACTGTGACTCACTATACATATATATATATATATATATATATATATATATATATATATTCCCTTTGCATTTATTAGTGTTCATTCAGTAGATTTCAGGGTTTCTCTACGTCCGCTTCTTTTTTTTTTTACCATTTTACAAAAGTTTTTGTGAGCTCAGACACATGACCCTTTGCATGTACTATTGAACTGAAAAAAAATAAGCATAAAAACACAGAATTCTTATTTGGACATGCACAGATGTCCTCCCCACAGATATTTTGATCTTCACGCCTTTTGCTCCCACATGCATTTCCCAACAATCGCTCAGATAAATCTCTGCAGGACCTGCCTCCATGTTGCCAAACGGCCAGTCATACAGTACCAATCCGTTTAAGCCTTGACACACAGTGAAGTAAAAATAACATGGCTGCACTTAAAAAGGCACCAGGGGGAAAGGAGACATGGCAGTCAGAAGCACTTGTGTTCGTTTCTAATGGGACACCAGATACAACCAGCTAGGTGATTTTGCTTAAAATCCATTGGGATAAAGCCTTCACTGCTGAAGATAAATTACCCTCCAAGCAAAGAGTTAGACCTTGCAGGACATAAGATGCAAATCAGAGGCTGGGGAAGAACTTTGTAGACATTTTTAGAAGAGTGCTTACTTTGTTTTTACATTTGTTGTGTTTTTGAATTCAGCTGTTTTATTGTTTCCCTTTTGTTCTGTCAATCATACAAGTAGGTGGACAAAAAAACTCTGCTGATCTTTTTGGTTGCTGTTGTTAATTAAGAAGTGTTCGCTGGAAGAAGGCGTACACGCTGTGCACTCAGAGAAAAGTAACATCAGGCAGTTTGGCTTTGGAACCTGAGGTGACTTATCTTGTTGATGCACAGTCCATTGTGTGTAAACAAGAAGAACAAGTGATAAATGGTCTTTCTGCTCTATTAGATTTAGAGTGTGTGAGAGGAATAGGATGTTAATTGCCTGTTTAGATTAAAAAAGGATGCTGTAAGCTTTGGTGACCTTTAAATCTTGGCATCCTTCCTTGCAACTATTTGGAGGGTTTTTACCACAATGCATGAACACATTTAGATAAGGGGTAGAAAGAAAACCATGGCTCAACATGAAAGCAAAGCAGTTTTCAGTTGAAACTTGTAACATAATCTAAAGTAACTGCTTCAAATCTTGTTATCTTATTTCCACATTTGTTAGTCTTTACCATGTGAGTAAAGCAGTAAAAAATGAGTTTTGAGTTCTTCACAAAGCAGAATATTGTGTGAACAACAATAAACTGAGCACCCACGCTAATGAAAACTTGTCGGGCGGCATATACTGCCAGCAATCCAGCATCATGTGGGCTTTATTTGAGTGTTTGTATAATCTACAAACAATCTGATTAAGGCCCTTTAGCTTTTCCATTTGTCAAATGAATTCAGTTTCTTTCCTTATTATGCAATTCTACTACAACTAAAGAAAGGAGTATAAATATGTCTGTGAAATCTGGCTCTAGCCTAATTTGTTTTAGAATGTCACCCAAAATATCTAAAAAAATCTGGTTTTGTGACTCATTATGATCTAGCTCAGTTGTTTTCAATCCTGGTCCTCAAGGACCACTATCCTGCAATTTTCACTTGTTTCCCTGCTCTTCGGTAAGTCTTTAAGTCTGCAGAAGCCCACCGATCCCTCGTTCATTTAAATCAGGTGTGTCAAAGCAGAAAAACCACTGGTCTAGCTTATTTAGCTTGAATCCTGGTCCTACACTGGAGCACTGAATGAAACTGGCAGGATTAATATAGATTACTTTACAAAAAGATAAAATAAATAAAATACAAATGATTCTGCAAGTAAACATTTCTTTTGAAAAAGTGAGTAAAGATTAAGTTAAACTCTAAAATGCACTTTACTACAAAAGGCTACAATTTGTTCATCAGAGATAAAAAAAAACATTAAAGATGCACAGAACTAAAGTACCAGTCTGTTCCCTTCATTTTAAAGAGACGAGATATATATTTCCCTGTATCAGTCTAATCCCACAGTTACATATTTTTTCAGTACAAAAAAGAGAAATGTCCATGCTCTTCTTAACTTATAATTTATTTAAATTAACTATGAACATTTGTTTAACCTCAAAAGTACAGTTTTTAAAGTGATCCACGATCATTTGTAACATTAGACTTTATTTGATAAACATTTAGTTTAACTGCAAAATACAATCTGTAAAAATACAGACAATACAATAAAAATGTTTAGTTTTTATGAAAATAAAAAATAGGTAGGTCCTCTGGACCTAGTTTTACAATAGTTGTCTATATTAGTTTTTTAATTTTTATAATAAATTATATTAATATAATTTATTTTTTATAATTTTTTAACAAAATTTTTAAAAAGATGTTACACCAACGGAGCCATTTTATTTATACCCAAAGCATACTGGGTAAATGATGACATAGATTAGGTCATCCGTGCGAGGCTGCGAGCAAGTTTCATATTGTTATATTTTGCTTTTTATTTTACTATATTATATTCATATTATAATATATAATAATGTAAATATGATTGTTTATATTTACAAACAGATGTTTCATGAGATGCAATATAAATTAAAGGCACCTGACCTGAAATACACTTTGCTTGTATACCTGCATGTCTTTTTCCAACATGTGTTCGCATAGCTCTCTGGAAGTAAGGCCATATGGAAACACAGTAGAAGCTTTTTGCACCTCTTTGCACCTTCTGGTCTTTGCACTGCCTGTTTTGCCGTCAGGAGGATTGAGAATTGAAGAGGGTGAAGAGGACTTCTACAGACCAAGTATAGAACTCTAAATGATTTTCTGGAGCATGCTCTAAGGACATTACAAGGACATACATGGTACTGGGGTTGATGGAGGTATAAGGAAGATAGGGGTTTTTGAGCACAAAGAGAAATAAACAAACCTTCAACCACTGTAAAGCTCACATAGTACAGTAGACCAGTCGCAGTCATAAATAAACAGTAACTCATAAGTGCATTGTTATACAACTTCCATGTGAGGCTTGTTAAAAGCCAGCAGAGCCTAATGTTTTCAAAAACCTCAGTAACACATACTGTATGTGGTGTGGTGTGTAAACATCTTTTTGTTTCACACAGTGTATCCAGCATGCTAAACAGCCTTCTGCTATTGTCTGACAACTTTCTAAATGAAGCTCATTATGTCCTCATTGATTTTTCATATTCCTTCTCACCGGTAAATACCCCCAAGGTGCTCCTCATACACTCTGCCCTCCTGCCCATCTTCTCCCCACAACTCGTCCTCCCTCTCTACGGTACCTGCACTATCCATCCATCTATCCGCCAGTTTTTATCAGCCGCCTCCCTGAGCAGAAGCAAACAGCAGAGCACTTAAGGGAGCTGAACGGTTTCCAATTAGCAAAACAAATACCTCTGCTCACGCTCACCCTGTCACATGGTGCCTCAGAGATCCTGGGCGGCCATTACAGACAATTAGAATTTAATAAGCCCAATATGCTCACTGTACTAATGGAAAGGGAGGAAGAGAGGTGGGGAGGGAGAGACGTGCCCTCATCATTACACTTTCTGTTTGCTATACATTCCTTATTGCTCTAAATCATTGCAGTTGCCCTGTGTGCTTGTTTTCATATGAATGATGTTGGAGATTTCTAAGGTGTTCTCAGGCATTATGCTAAGTTTGCTTTTTTAACTTATGTGATCCCATCATTTTGTTTTATTTTTTTTTACCTCTGTTTTTTTTCTTTCAATCTTTTCTCCGTGTCACTTTTTTTTTCTTCATCCTGTTTTGATGCTCCCTTCAATCAATCATCAAATAATCTCAATTTATGACACTTTTATTAAGCCCTCAGTTTGTGTTGCTCTCCCATTTTAGTATGTTGTAGTTCCAGATGTTTCCTTTGTTGTTTAATTCAATTTCATTTCAGTTCTCATATCTGGTCTCATTTTAGTCTTACCCTTTCTTCATCCTTTTTTTAAAATTGTATTCTTTTACTTTTGGCATCATCTTTTGGCTACACTCTAACTTTCTCTCTATTTGTCTTTCATCTTCCTTCCTCTCTCAACCTCCTATACCACTGCTCCATCTCTGTGTCTCTTCACACTCTCTTTCTCTGTTTCATCTGTGTGGTAAGGCCCTATGAAATGAGGTGACACAAATGGCATTTTATGGGGCTGTGCAGCACAACCAGGCCGAACACGGCAGGCAATCATAAAAGCCATTGTCTGCTGCGCATGCCACTTTTAATGTGTTCCATTTGATTTAATGCAAGTGATAGTTAATGTAGGAGAGCATGTGAGGCCTCAGAGGTGGGAGTGTGAGAAAGAGTGAGGTTAGGCTGGAAATAAAGGGGATAAAGAGACAGGGTTAGAGAGGAAAAAGGGAGGGAGAGAGAGTAAAAGATCGACAGCAGAGAGAGGTGTCTAGGTTGTAATTCGAGTCCTCACTTCTAGGTTGAAATAATAAGGGACAGCTGGGCTGATATCTAACTTTTAGGGAAGAAATGCCATTTAGAGTGAGAATAAAAATTGAATGCATGCAGGGGAGCGAGCTGAGTTAGAAAGACAGATGAACAGACCAAGGGAAAGTGAAATATTAAAAAATAAATGCAATATCCAATGCACAAAGTGATTATATTGCCAGAGGGAGGCAGAGGTGTGAGGATTTGGATGGCTTTTTTGTGCTTATAATGCTGCTCATTTAAAAGAACAGGCATATTTACATCCAGATGGGGACCTAGTCGGTATTACCTATGCACTCACCCCTGTATATGAGAAATATGTGACAGGAGTAATTGCATAAATCTGTCTTTAGTGTGCAAGACTGGATGCATGATTCAAATTCCAGCCACTTTTAGTTTTCAAAGTCCAATTGTGTCAGCACTCTTGTTGAGAGGAAGGAGGTGATGGGTCACTGTTATTAGCAGTGTATTTCAGCGCACCTCAGTAGTTTAATTACACCCAGTTGGATTAATAGCTGCACACTGGAACAGTTGGTTAGCAGTGTTGCCTTGCAGCAAGGATGTCCTGTGCTCTGGTTGGGGCTCTTTCTCTGCATGTGTGACTTTTCTCTGGCTATTCCTCCTAAAGACTAAAAACATTTATGGTAGGTTAATTGTTCCTAGATGTGTGCCAAGTTATTTACTGAACTACCCCACTTGGAAGGGATAGACATCCACACAGAGTTTTTAAACTTGACTTCACTAAATGACCAAACAACCCTACTTTTTTAATTTCTTCTTTTTTTCCCATTTCGTCAAGCAGGAAATTACAAACAAAAAGTCAGATCTGAAAGGGTGTAAATAATAAATATGTTTGTTGTGTAAATAAGTTAATATATTGATGACTGGAAGCTTAACTAAATCAATTTTCATCAACATTAAATGCCAAAACAATTATTACTCATTATATTGTGGTATAAGTACCACAATAGTTTACATAAAACATTTAGCAAAAGCAAGCAAACTATCTTAACAAACCAAGCAATTCCTAAAGAGCTACTGATCATGTTTGGGTCAGACTCTTAGCTCTGTGACTGCATTAACTCAACACCATCTCAGAAGCAACAATATCCAGAGTAGTATTGAATAAATACTAATAATTCAAAAGTTTACTTCCTTGCCGGCTGCCTCTTTGTTGTTTGCAAATGTCTCTTAGTTTTGCACAGATTCTCCCATGTTTGCTTGGCATCTTCCACAGAACTCAGTGCACAGTGTTGTGCATCAACTTTGTATTCCCTGTGTCATCAGGTTATTGCAGAATGGTTCCTACCCTCTTACTTCCAAGTTTTACTTGACAATGTGAGTGTTTGTATTTGGCTCTGTGACCAGAGACCTGCCCACACTGTACCCCATTCCAGTGTAGAATAGGCACTAGCTCCTTGAAGATTTGCACATCATTAACATATAAAAAATGGATGGCTAGATTTATTTAATTCCTTGCTGATAATACTGCCAATATAGTATTACATTTGACATGCACCTAATAATATTTAGATTTCCTTATACCACCAAAGCAGCTTTGACAATATCTTAGAACTAGAACTTTAGCAATGGATCCTTCAGGTCATGTGGATTTTAAAGTGAGGCAATCACTCTTAGAGACCTTCCAAAGCATTTTTTACTTGGCTCATTGGTATCCTGCAAGATGTGTTGAATCTTCTGAAATATTTAGGTTACTGGCAGTTCAAGGTACTATCCGGGTAAACGCTGTTTGATGCATAGCTTTGCTTTTTTGCACATGGAGCAGTTTACTAAATATACTTGTTTAATCTGATTACAATACATGTTAAACATTATTGACAGTTGACATTGAACTGTATTTATTTTTAAACTACTTTAGGAAGAAAACTCACTATTAAAAATTTAAAAGTGCACTGCTTAATAAAAATGTTTTACAGATTTTTAATAGTAGGAAATTCTGAGTGCAAAACATGCAGGGATATTAGCACTGTAGCTGTTGTACAGTAATATAGCTCATGTTGTACATAAGCTGACACGAAATGTTTGAAGCTGATGAAGCATGTTATATGAATGTGTAAAAAGCACATTTTTGTACCCATTAAGGCAAAGCTTGTTTCTAGCAAGGTGTGACAATAATAACTGCAAGTTTGATTACAAGTAACCATGTTCAAAGTGTAATACATTTTTCTATCATATTAGTGTACTCGTTTTTTATTTAACCTCTCCATTTTACAATAATTAAGACCTACATCATAAACACTTAAAGATTGCTTTAAATTATGCATATATTTGTTTTGTAATCTTACGTGACAAAACAGCTTCAGGCACTTGGTTGATCTGGTTTGGCTGGTGCAACCACAGTGATCAGTGCTTTTGGCCAGACCTTGTCTCTCAGCCTAATAGCTATGCACCCTGAGAGCAGGCCTGTGATTGTCAATGAGTACTTTAGCTTCCAAGCACCATGGGATAATTAGCTTCCTTTTCTTGCCTGTCAGACTTGGCGAGATAGCCATAGATTTTTTTTGTTTCAGTTTTAACTTTTTTTTTAAGTCTTTTTGGTGTGACTGCGTAAGTAGGAGACAAAATAATATATTTTTTATATGTTTTGAATATAATAAAGAGTGATGGATTTAAACATGGAATTGTTTCTGTACAGTGCATTATTTATTCCAGTGTAGTTTTCACTGAGTTTTTAAAATCTCTTAGTTTCTATTGAGGCAACGTGTCAACATTTACATTATTATAACAATCCTTTAAAATTGGCAAAGCAACCATTGTGAAGCATTTTTATCATAAAAAATTAACAGAAAAATAACTACTTTGTTGGCATAATTATTACTGTCTTAATTACTTGACTAAGATGTTTATTTTTATTGGTTTCAGTGTAAGATTGAGACTTTTGACTGAGGCAACAGGTGTGACTCTTCAATTCAGCAGCAGCTTATTTTGGGCATCTGGACTGTTGGAGTCCTCTTTTGCATTCTGAAAGTACTTCATCCAGCACGGACCGAAAATACATTGTAAGGTAATATAAGCAAACATACGGGTGCAGGAATAAACTCATCCATATGTAGCTAAGCATTGTGTCAAGTCCAGGTTGTTGGACAAGGATATGGCAGTGCATGTTACATCTTCTTCAACCTAAGCTTCTAATTAGACTTCAGTTAAGCCTTGTGTCGTCTCTAAAGTTGTACATGTGTCTGTAGAATCATCATTGCATACTTTGAATTGGTTTTAGAATTAAACAAAGGATTTACCTGACTTTGGGAGTCGCTGTAAAATGTTTGCAGAATGTAATATGTTAAATTAACATTTTAGTGTTTTTTTTTTAGCAGTCATCATTCTTGTGTAAAGCAGAGATAGTTTTACCTGCGGCAAAATAACTTTGACTTTGTCATACCTTTGATGCATCGCCACAGAGAAGACCCAACTAATTTGGAGTAATACAAATATATTGGCAGAAAGAGTAAAATGTTGGAAAGATTTAGCCTGTAGTGAAAAAAATATAATAATCTGCATTCAAAGTTCCTCTTAGCTGCTTATGTAAGCTATTTCCCCTCACAGTCAAGCCCCCATTTAATCACTGGATGTAAATCAAACACATAAAGAAAGCACTAATTTAAATCTGCTTGAAGAGTTTGGGTCTCTATGGGTGACTTAATAAGGTGGCATGTCTTGCTGTGATGAAAGCTTAAAAGCGGATTAATCCTTTTTTTGAAAGATTGTGACATAAAAACCAAAAGTTGCTGGCAGATGATTAATAAAGTAGGAAATGAGGCTGTGTTTTTATTAGCAAAAGATATCATCTGCAGGATTGAGGAAACAAGTAAACACACAAGTACTGCCCTCAAACTGACACGTTTACATTGTTCTGCTCACCGCTTACCATGCCTGAGGACAAACATCACCCAGGTGTGTCAACTAGCTGTATGACTCTGTCACAAGGATTAGATTTTTCAGATGCCTAACTGGATTGATTTATAGAGATGGTGTTTTTTAATTATGCTTAGGGTCACATTTTTCACAAGCACTCTGAATTAAATTAAACTTGTTTGACAATTTTTAATAACGTGTAAGTCCATGTTTAGACAGAAATGCCTTTTTGTACTCAAGTTTTCTAAAGGAGAAAACAGGACTTTTAGCTCGTGTCAAATAAGAAAGAATCCTATTTTATTAAAAGTATTTAACAATGAATGGATATTCAAAAACACCTTAACATGCCACTGAATTCATAAAATATTTTCTAAATGAGATTTAAAAATGCACTTTTCTACACTGTTTATGGAAAAGAAAGAAACATTTTCAGACCATTTCAAGTAATAAAACCATTTTCAGCTTGAGAGTAGCATTTTAATATCACATTATAGTAAAAACAACAAAACAAAACAAAAAAGCAGTCAATACACTATATAATTAAAACAAAAAATAAACATATTTAAACATGCCTGTCATGTTAGCATACTTGATATTTCTTCCCTTATAGCATTTGCAACAAAAATCGAATAAAAGCATTAAAATCTTGCGTAAACTAGAGCATGTTGCATTATTTACAACATGTCCAGAAAGAAATAGTGTACTTCCATTATTGCAAGGCTGCTGCTCAACACATTGTATGAACACTGATTGTGTGTGTGTGTGTGTGTGTGTGTGTTCTCATCTTCACAGCTCTCTGTGTGTCAGAAGTTGAACATGCCCCTACAGGCCATCGCACCAATCCTGCCATAGGTTCAAGTTTGATGTGCCCTCCTAAGGTTTTTCACTGTCCCTTTCTGTGGAGAAAATACACACCATGAGCAGCCACCCCCTGAGAGGCTAAAATAAAGCTTGACAGCTAACTTTGCAGAATCTACTGTTGCGGGAAAACTTTTGAAAATGGAAATAAATTTTGAAGTTTGCTTTAAACAATATTAAAAGTTCTTCAAATAGATTTTTATTTTGTTTATTTATTTTTTATTGTTGCTTAGAAGGAGAGTAATTTATATTAAAAACCTGTTTTCAAAATTTCCAATTTATCTTGCCACTTACTTACTATTCAGAGAGAAGAGGATGAATGAGACAACTTTAATACTGCTGAACCTAAAACAAAATATCAATATACATGTTTCTTCTTTCTAATAAAAATGAATATGAATCCAAGTCTGAGATCCACATTTGTCAGAAAATACAAACAGTTAGATCAAACAGCAATTTCATATGCATGAGAGTTTACAATACTTCAATTCTTCAAAGCAGGAATATTAACATTACTGCATAATTTGTTATGATCATGTTTTCCAAAGCCTGTTGAAGATGACAGAGGCTTTCAATAATGCATGAAATCGAGGAGGAAAAAGGAGGAATAAAATGGAGTAAACGAAGAGAAAAGCTCTTCTTGCTGAGAGAATAAAATAAAAAGAAACAAAAAGCACACAAAACATAGGGGACAGAAAGATACTTTGACTCAATGCAAAATTTCAGTAGCTAAGGCATCCCACTTTTACTAAAATCCCTGTAGTCATTTTCAACATATTAAATTCGGATTAACAACAATAGCTGAATTACAATGCTAGCTGGCAGGGAAAATTATTTTCTCCTCACTCATGAAATTCATGAAATAATGTCTGGAATGATTCCCACCTCACTTTATTCACACGCACATGTAAATACTTGCATGCACAACCCAAAGGGGTTGATTAGGAACTAATATTGTAGATGCTGTCGCGTCTGAATCGCAGGATGAGAGCAAACCTGTGCTGCAATCTTTACCTGGAGACTCTATGATTGAAAATGAGAATTAAAGAATTTCACTTTAATGTACTAGTACCACATTTGGTATACATAGATCACACATACACCTTATACAAAAATAATCCATTTTTGTGTATTAGTATCTGTTACAATAAATATAAACACTTTTCCTATTTTAGCCCCTCTCCACTGCCTGCCCCTCAAGTTTAGGATTCATTATTGGCTTCAGGATCTTGTCCCTACACCTTTCAGTTATATCTTCATGCATACACCTGTTCACTGATCTAAGTGTCACAAAAACTATGTTCTAAGCCAAGGAGACCACATTTGTTCTATTGAAAACCCATTTTGACTGTAACATATTTGGCGCAGTTTTAAACATTTGCTTTAATTTATTTTAAATGTCATGTTAAAGTCGTTTTTTTAAATTATTCTTTTGATGTATAATGTGCACTTCAATACATTGCCAACAATCAAATTCATTAAATCATATTGAATCACATTTTCATAGAAACGTAATAAAACCTAATTGTGAGGGTCCACTGTGACGTCTCCCTCCCACACCCACAAAATAAATAAATAAAATGAGCCCTGACTTGGCTGCCTGTCCCTGTGATGCACAAAATTATTTTATGTTTCACCAATTTCTTTCCAGAATCACTGTAACGTGAAATGTTAGGATACAGTAGCTCTCGCTGCGCTCTTTTCTTTTTCCTGTAGTCTCACTAAAACCCTGTGGCTCAGGGGCATGATAGAATACGACAGTGTGTCCACACACGTGTCCATGCTTGCATGCACATGTTTGGAAAGTTATGGAATATGTATGTGTGCATATTAATCAGATTATGTTTTTGTTTGCATGCTCAGAATTAGTGTGACTTTTACTTGGATGCTTGCTCATTCGACCCTACACATGGGCATGTGTGTGGCCATGATGGTAATCTCTGCATTTTCCAGCCAGATTCAGTCACAGTCAGTTGTGAGAGACACTCTCTGATGCCAATACTCCAACAAAGGACACCTAAATCAGGTTGACATGCTCCTGGCACACCCTGTACTAGCGCTAAATTGCCCCTGACAGTATCAAATGCATCCCATTGGGTTTTCAACATTAGTCCAGTTTCCCTGACCTCTTATGTGGGGCAGAGAGAAATATGATATTGGAAAGAGAATGGATTATTTTCTAAATAGGGGTGGTTCAAAGTGTGAATAATTCTTTCTTTTTCCCTGTCAAAAAATAAGAACAAAAAATGGGGTTTGACGCAAATAAAGCAAAATGAACCATGCTTAGAGGACATTGAAATAATAGTTGCATAGTTATTGATAAATTGCTGCAGACAACTCAAGCATCTTTAGTTTGGTAAACATGTATTATTTTTTTAAGCATAGTTTGACAAAAAACATCAAACACAGACAAAAACCTGTTAAAACTAATATCAGACCACTTTGTTCCCATGATATGAGGACATAAATCTATGAAGATAGATATGCTTTTATGTGGTCTTTGAGTTTATACAGTTCTACTTAAAATATTAAAATCACTCTAAAATAGAACTGTTAAAATTTTATCTTTGTGTCAACCATTTGTCTAAAAGGCAACTACATCAGTATCAATAAACACCAAACAAATTATATGTACAAATGATAATGGATATATATTTAAATATAATTTTGTAAATATTTCAGAGCCATGTACAATATACAAGAAAAAAAAAATCTGAAAGGACGCTTATGTTACTGAAATTTAACAAGACTTCTTTTGACTCCTGGATGCATTAAAAATGAAAAGTTGAGGCATCAGATGTACATGAATATTATTTATTTTGACAATAAGACCTCAGAGAAGAGAGGTTTACATAAAATACTATATTTATTACAAATAAAATTAATAATCTATGTTTTTTTTTTTGTTTTTACAACATGCATTGCCATGCTTTTATTGTGTTATATCAGCATCCTTTATTAAATATCCTTAAAGAGAGAAAAAAAAGGGTGGGGGGGGGGTACAATCAATCAAAAATTTAGCAAGCTTAACAGAAGTTTGTTCAGGGGAATGCCCATTAAATAAATAAATAAATAAACACCTCACACCAACCTCTAAGCACAACGCTGGAGAACTGATGATTTGATTTTGTTTTTCAGCTGTAAAGGTCGGCCACTGAGCAGTCATTAAGTCAATGAACTCATTTACATTTCAAAAGAGTCCAGTGTGTCCTGTGAGTCCATCTGTCCAACAGCTGAAGCTTTGCTAAAATTGGATCATGCAAAAGAACAGAGACACGAATCTTAATCAACCAACAAAATCACTTCAGCCAAAATGAAATCCTGTTGAATAACAGGAGCACTTGCAAATTTCAATGAACAGAAGTGTTTTAGAAGATTATCCATAAACAATGTGAGAGACTTATGTTCATAAATAAGGTGATTGTTAACTTAATGTTCTAAAGGTAAATCTACAAGCTACTATTGAACATCTCACAAAGCTCCTCATGTAATTTAAAAATATTTACAAAGAATTTAAATTTACCAGTATTAAAAATAAAATCAGGCTTTTGTGCAATATGATGAGACATAGGGATGTTTTTTTTATCCTTTTACTTTCAATACTGTTTTGTCACTTTGTTAAAAAAACAAAACAAAACTGAGGTTCTTTCAATCACTTTGTTTTTTTATAACAGTCCATCAAAACATTAAAGTGAACCAGTGTTTAAAGCTTCTTGGTAAGAGTAGTAATTTTATCTTCAATGGCTTCTTGGTTTTTACAACTGAGGGTTTCTGCTTTAGTGCTGGAAAAGCCTGACATATGAATGCTTCCTGTATCTTTAAAATAATATCAAGAAATGTAATCATAAAACAAGTAGTACTTCAGGACAGCATGGTCAACGTTGCACTGTGAGCTGCAGATAGTTTTGGAACTTGTATGAAAAACAAAATCTGGTTCAATCAGCAGTTCAAATGGGATTACTTAAAGTATACAAATCAACATCATAAATAATACAACAGTGAATAACTGCTATGTAATATATCCAATTTCCACTCTGCCAATAAGTGATTTGTATTTTTCCATCACTTTATGCAGCCAAGACAGCAACACAATGTCAATATTTCAATATCAGTAAAATTGACTGTGCTCTACTCTTTTTTTTTTTGGCTTTGTTTTTCTGAGGCAGCCATCTTGGATAGGCCTGACTCCAACAGATAATCAGTTGTATATCTAATCATATCTAATCACTTTGAGAGTTGCGTTAAAATCCATTCAGTGGTTCTTGATCTGTTTTTTTAATTCAGACAAATAAACCCAGATACACACAGGCAGACAAACATATACTACATTTCCAACTTGTGCAACAGGCAATAATAAATAAATCAGAGCATGTCACTTCCCTCCCCCAACTGCAGCAGACACCTTTGGACCCTGTTCCAAATACAGACCTAATGCATATTAGTCAACATGCCTACTTGGGCGATGGTTAATTAAATACTGGTCAAAGCAGTGAAGTGCAAAATGCATATGAGCTGACATATGACACACGTTTCACCATTAGCCTACAGTCTGACACAAACCCTTGAACCTTACTTGATTTGAAGTTTATGTCTGGATGAGAGACTAAGTGATTTTATGGCAATGGGAAGGTTGGGGATTTAATTTGGGGGCTAAGCAAGCAAAACATAAGAAAATAAATGAAAAATAGGCCATTAGTTGTAAACTATACCTTTCAAAGAAATGCTAGATGAAAAAAGAACTTTATTTAACAAGCAAACATCAAGAAAGATGTTGATTAAAAACCATAAAAAACATGATTTTATGATTATAACAATAAGTTAAAAAAACACATTTGTCCCCATTATTTTAATACATTTTTTAACTTTTCATGCTGTTGACAAAAACTGATCTTAGATTTGCCATATAGCATTTTTTAAATATTGTCGTAATATTAGATTTATGTTAAGTTAATTTTTTGTTCAATTTAGTTTACTTGCATGTTTGACTCATGACTCTGATTTCATAACATTTGGTTTTCAAAGTGTTGATAATTTAAAATGTTCCCTGATATAAAACATCTTTTTAAAGTTAGAAATAGCAACCATCTATCTTAAATAACCAAATGAAGCACTCAAAGCAGGACATTTCTTTCTTTCTCTTGGTCACAAACTGTATACAATTTATGCCTGAAGGCACTTTGGTCTAAACTTTAATCTTTAAACATTTTTTTCCTTACAAAGAAAGGGAAACAAAAGGAAAAATAAAGCAAAAAAAAAAATATTCACCCATAACCCAGGTGATTATCTAAAGGTCAGCTCTGCTTCCTCCGTTCTTTCTTCCATCACTCTAAGCTTTTTTTCACTGGTTTGTTCGGCTGCATAAAAAGGGCATTTGGTCCGAACACTGACTGAGTACCTATCACAGGTGCCCATATCAATTGTCAGCCTCTCAGAAACCAAGGTTCTTGCCCAAGAAATGAAGTATGGATTTCTAATTTAGGGGAATGGTTAGAGATGTGGGTCAAAGTTGCATTCATTTCAGGGTGCCTCAGCACCATCGTGCTTTCGATCACACTTTAGTTGAGAAATACATATCGGGCTGAGCTTATAATGGATGAGAGGGTTATTGAGGGTTGGTTAAATGAGAGGCCTGCATTATGTATTAGCTTTATTCTGTGAACGAGTAGCTGTGAAGATAATCACTGCCTGATGATTGTCATTTCTTTTTTTTTCCCCAATGTGCCCTCTCAAAATGGCTGTTACGTAAACTGTACTCTCTTTTGTGAGGTAGAGAAAGCAAAAGAAAAAAAAAACGGATGGATAGACTGATTAAAACATAAAGAATTAGACAAAAATCCAAATAGGTATTTTCAATGACAGGGTCTCACTAGTGTAAGCAGTTTAAAGAAAGCAATGCATAATATTAAACCACTCTAATTATTGACAGTCGTTGACTTTCTCATAAAACAGTGGCCCTTCTTTTTCTCTTCACTTGTTCAGTTCTGTCTTGCATATTGCAGATGCATGTAGTCCTCCCAGATTGTCAGCCATTTCTCACTGTAGCACCGACCGAGCAGACATGTGTGATCTGCCTGAGAGGTGTTCTCACACCTGCCTGGTTCAGGAGGGGAGGTCAAGCCTAAAGATTCCCCTTTTTATGGCACTAAATTTTGCTAACCGTCATGTGCAAAAAGCTATTTCCCAGGCAAAGCAAACAAAATGTTAACCTGATAACAACTGCAAAGGTAAAAGCTTTTAACTTATTTACATAAAACTGCTGAGCAACTTGTTACACAAATTGTCAATTCATTTATTATCAACAACAATTCATTATTTATAAATGATGTACAAAAGGTTTTTTGTTTTCTGAATGGGTAGTTGTTGTACCCTCAGTGGATATGCAGACAGTTTTAGAATCGTCTTCTGATAATGACAAAAAAGCACTCAATCAATCAATAACACAGTTTGTAAAAATATAATGGAACACAGAAAATATTGTTCAGTATTTTAAATGAGTAGCATAAAATCTATTTTCATGCAGCTTATCAAGCTCATTATAAATAGTTTCTGTAACGCTATGTCTTTTTTTTTCAGCACATCCTTACATTGCCTTAGGTGTAATATTCTACATAATGGACATTTTTTTATGATGTGTTTTTTTATGTCACCCGTACAAATCTTACCATCGTAAAAGAAGCAAACAAAAAGGACATAAAGACAAGAGAGGACTTCTTTTCTGACTGACTGTCACACACACATGCACACACAGACACCTCCAAACCCACAAAGGGAGACATTATCTTGAGGCGATGGATCATGTAAATGGCATTTTGTCTACATTATGAGAATGTGGAAGATGTTTTTCTGCATGACTGAGGCGCTTATCAAGTGGGACTGTCTGTACCACAAACTCAATATATTTCATCTTCTGAGATGGAGATGGGAGGCTGGAGAGGGTGAATAGTTCTGTTTGAGTGAACTGCTGAGTTTTTTTGTGCACTCTGGGAAATGAAACAGAAGTTGAGAGTTTGTTTTCTTTTTAACATATAAGAAACAATATGAATATTATCACATACTGAACTGCAAAGAGTAGTAAAACCTTGAAAATAATGTTTATTCATTTGGCCAGTTCATTTGATAGATACTGATGATATAGGGATGGACAGGCCTCCCTTTAATCTGCCCTCTGCCCATTAACTAGACAGCATGTCAGGCAGGTTCAAAAGCTTGTCAAATGATTCCTTTGAATCAAAAAGTCTAAAGCCTTATTTGCCTGATGGCAACGCATTACCTTCCTCCTAAAATGTATATGTAATTGTTTAAAAAATGTGACAAATTCCTCTGAGTTTTCCATTTTGTTTTATAATAATACTGTAATCTGAACGTATCTATCCACCCCTGAAGAGTTTTCAGATTGTGCTTTGTTTTTGTTTTTTTTTCTAAACAACAAGTGAAAAAAGAAAATTGTGCATTTCCACATCAATTTTAGGCACAAGTTACTGTTATGAAGTAGTGTTATTTGAACTTAAGCCCAGGAAGCTATTGTTTGTAAACCTATTTGGGAAAAAAAAATATTTTCTGGTTCAAACTAGAATCTGTGAAGTATTTTCTTCTGTTAAAATTATAATTCTAAACATTGACTATTTTTGTATTTTTCTCTGATTTCTCATTTGGTTATCATCCTTTATGTTCTATTGCATCTAAAGTAAGACTGCTGTGGAAAAAAGCATTGTTCTTGTGAAACCTGGTGACCACTGTGCATTAAGCTGTTACATCAGGTAAATGATGCATTGAATCAAAAATGTTTGCTTTTGAGATATTTTATGTGGTTGAATTTTTCAAGTAACCTAATGAGTTTTTTTTTTCAGGACTAAATTAAATCAAAATACCTGATAAAAATAACAACAATAATAAAATGTATTTACGGAATGGCTCCTCTATATGTAACATTATTTAAAGTTCTAGACTTGTGCAGGTCTTTAAATAGCTCCCTTGGAAGAAAAAAAAAACTTACAAAAACGTTCTGCTCTGTTTGATACTTAATTGGAATAAAACATCATCTCATTATATCCTGTTACATAAATAATTTTGTTTTAAAATATAGAATTCTAATTCGGTTTAATATGTGTGGTTAAAATTAACGTAGCGATTTATTTCTGACAGATGTCAAGATTCCACAGCAACATTTCTATAAACCACAGCAAACAATAGGATGATTCTAAATGATGACTCATCAAACTGCTGTTGGCTAAGGGGTTAGAGATGTCACTGTTAAAATGCAGGATCCGAATCAGCAAGGTTAAAATAATGCTGCTTTGGGAGAAGTCCTGCAGTGCAGCTCAAGAAAGTGAAAGGTGAGAAAGATCAGCAGTCTGTGAAGGCAGGATGGGGGGTAGGGGTGGTCTAGGCAAGAGGTGAGAAGAAGTTGAAGGAGAAGTGAGAGGATGAAATCAGGTGTGATACATCAAAGTCAAACTTAAAGATAGACATTAGAATTATAATGTTCAAGAGAAACATTATACTGAAGCATCTAAAAGGTCTTGTGTTTTTGTACAGCGTTTTTGTAGAATATAATTAGAGATTACACGACTGAAACCTTTAAAATTAGACAAAAGAAACTCTCCTGACCTTCTCAGGCGGTCTTAAAAATTTGACTTCCAATTATAGCTGAACTGCTCATCATTATCCATTTTCAAAAAAATATCTGAAATAATTGCCTCATGGAAGTTTTAAACTTACAAGATATAATCAGATATATAACTTTGCAGAAACATGAAAAGTTCAATTCCCGAGCAAAAAGTGCAGCTCTGCACTCAGTATCACCATCACAGCTTTTTAGTCTCATTCATGTCAAAGAAAACCTTTCATAGCACAAGATGGCAGAGAGACAGAGAACTGTGCTGAGAAAAAAATACTAAAGCAATAATATGATTGTCTTGCACATAATTTTACAAATTTCTGAAGTAAAAAAAGAAGAAAAAATAATAATTTAGGTGAACTCAATTATCCATCTCTGTCTAAATGTTACAGTTTAAATTAGTTCACAGATATTCTATAAATAGAAAAATAGTAAAACTGAGACAAAAATGTGCTGGTTAAAAATAAAAACAATAATAATAAAATAAAATACATGTCAGTTTAGTTTCACTGTGAGGAAACAAAACTTTAACAGTTAACAGATTTTTACCGTCTAAACAAAATCTTAAATGTAAAGCTGTGTGGTTTCCTTCATAAGCAAGACCCGACACAGAGAATACAACAGTAGTTACAACTCAGCTTGAGCAAACTGATTACTTCTGAGTGCTTTCATTCATTTCAGCTCAACTTTGTCTCTCATTGAATTTTAATTATTGTAAGTAGTTTTTAATAGTTTCTTATTTTAAGACAAAATATGTAGTATGTAAACTTCATGTCAAACAACCATGAAGTGCTCAAAAATGCAGGTATACTCACACATACATATTTGTTTGTTTTTGCCTGTCAACCTATGTATGATTATGTTTCCTCTGTTATTTAATCAGAATTTGTGACCTAAGAAAACACAAACACACACATTCTTACTTGCATAAAACTGAGGACATTGTATTGACTTCAATTCATTTTGTAACTGTATTCATGCCTAACCCAGATGTTTTCCCTAAAATTAACCATTACTGGTCTATTCATAACCCTAACCTGAACCAAAACTTAATTCACACCATTCTTCTAAACCCAACTAGTAAAACACAGTAGAGCTCAAATAAAATGAGGACATTGAAGAGGTCCTCACTTTACATCAAATACCTCACTTTAATAGTAACTTTGTTACAAATGGTCCTCACTCTGTAGTAGGAACATATACACTCACACGTGTATGTATAAA
>JARVJO010000111.1:2145452-2167428 GCA_031762555.1 Cynodonichthys magdalenae
CTTCTCACCCTATCTCTAAGGGAGAGCCCAGCCACCCTACAGAGGAAACTCATTTCAGCCGCTTGTATCCGCGATCTCGTTCTTTCGGTCACGACCCAAATCTCGTGACCATAGATGAGGGTAGGAACGTATAAAAAATGCATTATATAAAACATATTATTGCTACATGAAAAAGAAAATACACACACACATATACATACATTTTTTTGTTGACTAGGTTTTATCCAGTCAAATGTGTAAACATAGATGCATGTAAAAACATTTAGACACTCCAAGTGCTTCCACACTCAAACATTAAAACAACATGAAGAAGCGAAAATCAGTCCAGAGTAAAAGTTGCAGCCTGAAGGTTGCCCGAAGCCGTTTCCCTATCAGCATCATCGGGGAGAACAAGACAGACCCTTGGTCCAAACTGAGAAGCCTGAGTGAGATTTAGACAGCCACACACAGACACCAAGACACATGTTTGACCTTTAGAAATATATTATTCTACTGTAGTTCAGATTCAAAAATGTAAGAAATCTAAGGGCGACTTTGATCAGTTTGATGTGATTCATGCAAGTCATACTCATGCAACACACTTATTTTTCTGTTTGAAATATACATATTTGCATTACACACAGCCCAGACAACTTTGAAGTGAAACAGCTAAACTGTTTTTTAATGACACATTTTTTATTTCTGTGCATATATTTGGTTAATAGAAATGTGTTGAAATGTTGAAACAAACATCTGGATGTCACTGGAAAAGGAGTGTAGCTTTAATGTGTTCATGAAAAATAAAGTGCTTTTTTACTTTTTAAGGTTAACTAAAAATTTTAAGTTACTGAGACTTGACAGTCTGTGCCAAAAGTTAAAACATTATTTTATGGTTTCTTCTTTACATACAAAGGCATTAAATTAATTGAAAATGTATATAAATACATATATATAAATATATACATATATATATATATAACGTTTTATCATTTCAAATAAATTTCTAAATCTGTAAAAGAAAAAAAAAATTGAAAAATAATAAATACTGTTTTAAACAATAAATAGGTGATCCGTGTAAAAGGTAAAATAAAAACAATAAAACAAAACAGAAACAGGAGAAGCATTTTTTATGTTTTGTACAAAGCTCCCTCCCACTGGAAAAGAAACCATGATATGTGTTTGTTTGTGCCGTTAGCAAAATTTCTCATGTATCACTGAACTGATTTTAATTAAACTTTCTCAAATTAATTTCTATGAAACTTACAACTGAATAAACTGTGAAGTCAACCCAATTCAAGATGGCCGACAGCATTTTTTAATAAACACAGAAATTTCTCTAATGCAACCAGTTTTACAGATATTGCACTAAAATTTGATTGCTGTTGTAATAGTTGGACATTGTAACGTACTTATAGCAAACATAAGAGGACAGCTTTGCCTAAAACCATGTGATATCCAATCAGACATGACCATGTTTGTCTGTAAAAACTGTATCTCTGAAAATACTATATGGCTTTTAATGAGACTCTCAAGAGTACCTATTGGCTGTATACTTACAGCTGATTATCTTTTGGAGTCAACCTTAATCCACATATTCAACCCTTGGTTTCACAAATTGGCTATATATGAGTAAAACTCTGGGGTGGTAGTAGCTGTCAGTCATCTACAACACATGTGCAAAGCACTACCAGACTTGATAAAATCTGGCAATACCACATTAGATTGTGTATAATGTTTTCTTAAGGTTTAACCACAACGGTTATGCCTCTATCGTGTTTAACCTAAAGGTCCTGTCACTGTGACATTTTAGACAACTTATGCCCATAACTGCAAATTTTATTCAACACGCTGGCACATGCTGACAAAGAGGAGAAAAAAGCATTGATTAGCAGCCTCTTTTGGACTTTGTTGTGCAGCACGTGTGCAACATTAGTGGAACTTCTGCATAACTTCTGCGCAGCGTGTTGGAGGACATTGTGACGTTGGCAGCAGTCACACAGTGACGCACAGCATCTACTTATGGAAAAAGAACTTATCAACATGTTAATATACGAGGGCATATGTTGTCATTTGGAGATCCCAGCACAGAATTTTGAACATGCTCAAAATGATCACCGTATGAAAAACTGTTGCTGATCAATTTTACATTTTTCAGATCTGTTCCAGGTATGTTACATATGTTCACATGTTACATGAAAGTTACTCATACCTGAACATTTGTCAAAAACAAGCTGGGTTATTATGAAGCAGACATGTAACTTCTATCAGAAAGTGTGGACGTGTCCCTTGATGATTGACTGAGCTCAGCTCAGGGGCACATTTTGCTGCCATCCATAGCCTATGGATGTTGCTTTACTTTTGGGAATTAAACAATATTACCAACAAAACATGTATCGTTCTATGTTGTAATCAGGATTAAGGTAAGTGAGTGCCTTTGTTTCAACAACCTGATGTTCTTTCTGGCAAAGTGTTGGTTTTGTAATTTATCATTAATATCTGCAAATTTAATAAACTTTTTTGGCATTGATTCTGTTAATTTTGTTTGCATAATTTACCACTATTTTTAGAAATATTCAAAGTAATTATTATGAATAATAAATCAACTTTGCACACGAGTCTTGTATAATTGGCGGTACTCAGGTTTTTTTTTGTGACCAACCTAAATCACATGAACCTTACCAAGTAGAAAGGGCAAAACAAAGCTGCTGACTCATGATGACAAACCAAAGAAACCTTAAAAAACATACAACTGTTTTGGAAATGATGACTCAAAGAGAAATAAAACAACATCTTATGACACAAGGAGGGCAGGGAGTTTGTAGCTGTTTTCAGTTCAACAGTTCATCCCAGAAAAGAGACTCATCTACCTACCATTTTACTTTTTTCAATACATTCGATTTGTCAGAGGAGAAGAACAAACGTTTATTTATTTATTCTTTCTTAATGCTTATGTTGCAACAATTTATCTGAAATTTTAGGTAGGGTATATTTTTAAGTAGAAACAATAATTAGATTATTTATTCTTTGTATTTTTCTATAATCTTAGAGCTTTCACACATTAATTTAACAGTTTGCAAGTTAACTTCTGACAGTGCAAGGCTCTGGATACTTGTAGCATTTAACAGTGGATGGATTTGGATACACTGCATGTGCAAAAGCAACTATTGAGCATTAAGCAGTGTAAAAAACTAAGCAGCGTGTAATGCAGTATTGTTGCAGCTACAAAGGCAGATGGTGAGTGTGCAAGGGTTCACTGTAGCATTGCACCATGAGGTAGTTATACCAAGTTGGATCAGATGGATAAATAAATCATGAGCACTAAGAAGCATGGGCTAAATCCCCAAGGTTTAAATTGTGTAGTATTCAAACATGCCCTGTGGACTATGCAAACAATGCTGCTTCATATAGAAAAAAGAAGGATAATCCAAGAGTTAGTGATGGAATAAAGCAGTTTGTTCAGCAGGGGAGAAGTATGACAAAGGTGGCTGACCTCAGAAATAGGGAAGATGCCACATTAAGCATGAAGACAATTAAAACAGCAAAACAAAACACTGCATTGTCATACTGTACTATTAAATTATCATAGATAGACCCTGATATTGAGTTATTATTAATGGTATACAAGTGAAAATTATCTCAAAGTAAAATGCAAACGTTTTAAAAAATATATAGTAATTTTTATTAATAATATTTTTTTGCATGTACTCCAATTACTTCAACAACACCATGAAAATCAATTTGGGGATGCTTAGTACAGGCCATTTGGACATTTTGGGGGAGGACTGTTTGTTAATATTTTTTTTTTTCATGAACAAGAAGGATTTTAGAATTATGTCTTATTTCTACCTTAAAATTGGTCACTAGTGCTCAAGGAAAAAGACTTAAAAGGATACAATTAATTCATAGTTCAATAAGAATATAAAAAAAAAGTGGCAACAACTCAACTGAGACAAAAAATATGAAAAGGCTGGCTGCGAGCAGTTCCTTTGTAACAATTTGTTTGATTACTAATTCATTCATTTTTCCTTTACTATGTTGCTGCAGGAATAAAAATGATTTGGATTTTAAATTCGTACAAATTTGTTTTTAACAACCGTGTTGGATAAAAATTATTAGTAGTAACTATGGTAACTGCATAAAGCAAACTGACTGATTCTTAAAGTCATAAACTTGAGATTTTGTCATGGATTTTAAAAGGACCTTGATTCTCTTCCTCTCTCTCTCTCATGTGTGTGTGTGTGTGTGTGTGTGTGTGTGTGTATATATATATATAGTTATAAAAATAGGCAAATCTCATTGAGATCAGATTATGTTTTCTAGGGAGGCCTGCCTGAAGACAGCCATGCATGTTTTTGGTCTGTGGGATGAAACTGGAGTACCCTGAAAAAACCCACACATACACAAGGAGAACATTCAAACTCCACACAAAAAGACTGCAGGCCCAACCCCGGGCTTGAACCCAGAACGTTCTTGCTGTGAGGCAACAGCTCTAAAATGACTTCACTGCTGCGCCACACTGTTGTAATAATAACAATAATTATTTTGTTTTTCTTTTAACTGCTCTTTTCTGCAGGGGTTGCCACCTCAAGCTAATGCAAATGAAATATTTGGCAATTGTTTTACACCAGATGCTCGTCCTGAAGCGATCTGGGCGTGAACCTGTAGCCTCAGTATTACAAAACTACAACCCAATAATAATAATAATAATAATAATAATAATAATAATAATAGGCAGCTTAAAAAAGATAAAACCTCCACTTCACTTGGGATTTTTGGAGCGATTTAAGTCTTAGCTTGAGGAAATCCTGCTGTGAAATTATGTTAATCTGGTGCTAAGAACAGTGAGAAGCTTGATCTATTTTTTATTTTTATTTTTTTAAACGGGAAAGAACATAACTGCTTCAAACACAGAGAGCAGTTTTACTGAAACAGACATAGGAAATAATGGAAATAAAGACAAAAATAAACTTAGAATTGAGAAACGAAAAGAACCAAGTTCTGATTATGGATTTTGAAGCTATGATGATGATCCTTCAGTAAAGTCACCAAGTTCTTTTGGAGTCTCTTTGATGTTGTATTCTGTCAGGACAGAGACATTCAGAGTACTATTTCCTTCTAAGCTTCAATTGATTTCAGCTGTTTGGGGAGGTTTTGGACAGATCTGTATAGTGTGTGGGTGTCCATGTCACAGTGTAGACTGACGCCATGTTGGAAGGTTGTACTTTGTGCTACAACTACTCTTCTCTCATGCTGAGGCAATGAGGAGAAGCTGTCAGGAGAGGGTGGTGTCTTTTTATCCAGTGACAACAGGTGCTTTAAATATTAACTCCGTGTATCTTTCAAACACAAGTAATCTGGACACCTTTTTTTAAATGTGCAAATCCCTGAGTGTCAATCTGTCTTTTTTTTTTTTTGGTTTTGTTCACAGTTTAACTAGATCCACTCATAACCATTCTGGTTGTTACTGTTGCCATTAACAACACTAAAGCACACAATGCCTCAGCCTTTTATGATCGAGGCAATCATTACTATTGTGCCCACTTGCACCCTCAATTAAATTAAGAGCCTGTTTTGTCCTGGCTTTAAAAAGCCTCTGACTTCCTCCAGGGACTTAATCCCATAAACCACTATGGCCCACTGACATCATTGCTTTAAGCCCCGCCAGGCAAGGCAATGTGCTCCAGATGAGTTAAAATGAATGCAGGTTTGAATTTTTTTTCTCTTGTCAATTATTTTAAGCTACCATAAAACAAAGACACACACACACACACACACACACATATATATATATATATATATATATAGTCTTTACCCCAAACAGTCATGTTGATGTTTAAATCAGAACTTCTTGCAGGGTACGCCAGTGGATGAAAACAGTATAATCTTCAAAAATTGTTGATTATTCCAATAAATAAATACAACAGTTAGAAAATGGTTAACATACATACTGGCAGTGACAAGAAGAAATAGAAAAACAACACTTTGCATGAACTGAAATTAATTTGTACTCCTGAGGCAATGGACCCTAGAGATCCCAATGTTCTCATGTTGTGTTTCGAATGTTGTTGTTTATTCAAACAAACAAACATAAACATATTGATATGGCATCTATAAAAAAATATTGTTATTTGGTAACAATGGGCATAATTGTATATGACTCGTTTGACATGTGAGGTCTGGAAT
Source organism: Cynodonichthys magdalenae (assembly GCA_031762555.1). NCBI lineage: Eukaryota > Metazoa > Chordata > Actinopteri > Cyprinodontiformes > Rivulidae > Cynodonichthys > Cynodonichthys magdalenae. The sequence goes on from JARVJO010000111.1 coordinate 2,151,615, forward strand.
ATGTGACTGTGAGTCCATGTCCTGTTTGTGTAATGCAGTATATCCGCTGTATTGTCATGACATTGATGTACCAACCAGGGATTAACCCCGAAAACAAAAAGACAAAAATACCAACGTGTTTCTGGGATGTTCACAACAGGGATTACAAGATTCCAACTGACAAGATTAAATCAATACCTAGAGTTTTCTCTGTTTTTCTCCAATAATCTATTGCTTTTTATATTAAGAGACCATCCATTTTCTTCACACTGCCTATCTCTGCTGGAAGTTCTTTTTCCTCTCTCTCTTCTTATCTCACCACTGCTTTTTAAATGGTTAACCTGTGTTTTGGATTTGTCCTTTCTCTGGCAGGATTATGTCAAGCCTACCTAATCCCTAAATTCAACAATTTATTTTGTTCTCTGAATAGTGCTATCGTTTGTGAAAAAATGCTACTTTTTATAAAAATGCTGAAAAAATCTATTAAACGCAGTAATGCCATTCAAATATTTGTATTAAGTCTGATTTATTTAATTTTTTTAGCAGATTTGTTGAACTTTAAGCTATAAAAAAAGAAGAAGAAAAAAATAAAGTCAATCTATGCCAATCTTAACTCACTTTTTTGTAAATTTGCTGTAAAACATGAATATAATTAATACATTTTCAGGAAATGCTGGAGCTAACAGAGTCTGTCAGTTAATTGATCATCAAACAAGCAGCTGAAAGAAAGGATCAAAGTAAAATTGCCCTTTACTGTCAGGTGAGAACTCTTACTAAAAGTTATAAAAATGAACAGAATTATTTCACTTTCTAATTTTCCCTTTTTTTATGTCAGCAGGTTGACTGGACATTTTTGATTAACTTTCTCTATGTTTTGAAGCTTAAATTATCAGATTTTAACAATACCATTAAAAAATAAATATATTGGAAAAAGTCAAACAGACAAAAAGAGTACTGACTTTTTTCCAGCAGTTGGGTCTAAATGTAATTAACAAATAACAAAGAATGAGTGATAAAGTTAGTGTGACAGCCAGAGACGATAGCGCGTGTTGACAGAGCTGATATGTGGAGATGAGAAGACTGGGCTGTGACCACACTGTTGGTCTGATGTAATTGGAATGTTGACAAAAATAAACACTGGTTCTAGAGGGCACAAATTATTCTAAACACCAGCCTGCCAGGCTAAAGTATTCATACCCAAACAAGCCTCAGAGATATCTGTTATCATCATTTACCCCCTAAACAATAAAAAAAAACATCCAAAAAACAGAGATGTTTAAACATAGATAAGACCTCATGAACAATCACTGCCAAAAGCAAATACTTGTTCATGGCTGTGATTATAGAAGAAAAACACAGCAAATGTAATCAGAAAACAAGTGACCTCCAAGGCAGGAGTAATCAAACACAGAGTGCCTAGAGTGCAAAAACAGCAATAATCAAATACACACACTGTCACTTGAGCCTGTTCATCAGGCTTGTGGGGTAATGATATGATGAGGATGAAGAGATACTTTCACTAAAAAGCTGCTGCACAGAAGCAGAGACTCAAGTAAACTAGGCCTTCTGATTTGATCGAGGTTTTTTCAGACTGCAAAAATGGAAGAAGCATTGATTCTTTTCTGACAAGGAAAAAAACTAAACTAAAAACTCTTGAATGAGCCATCAGCCAATTAAAGATTTCATTTATAGCAAAACTTGCCTGATGCCCAGTTACAGTGTAGTTTTCTGTTTTATTTCATCACTAAACTGTCATTCATTTGTCTATTTTTTGACCTTCACATCTATCATTCACTTCCATGACAAACAGTATCTCCAGATTGACACTTCTGATGAGCTGTGGGGGGCATACAGTCCTGTCAAACAGACTCTCTCTGACGTTTAAACACTAGTGGGCATGTCCAATCTCTAAGACTTGTGGAAGGACACAAGTACAGAAGAAAATACATGCTGAAATCATTTGTTGTCATTTTGTTTGTATATAGTTTTGTTTTTAAACTAGCATATGTTTTTTGTCTTGTTTCCCTACTTCTGTGTGTGCAGAAAATGTTTCCTTAACTGTGCTGTCACTCTGTCATCTCCATCATGTCTTAGTCTCCTCTCAAATCTTCTTGAACTGCCTCGAATAATCAGCTGTAATCAAGAGCTATCCCATTCCCTCTCCTACTATGACTTTGGCAAACAGAGAGTCCAAGGCAACAGTGTCGACTCTTAATGTAGGATTTTTTTCTCTCACTTTTTTGCATTAGGGCAAGGACAGTCTGTGCCAAAGTGATATCAGTAACCTTTCAGCTCCCTATCACATGTTGTGCTGGTCATTACGCCTTAGATGATAAGGTATCAACACAAAGCAGATTATGAATTATGTTAAAACATTTATTCATCTCCCATTTTAATGTAGTTTCAGATATTCTAACAACTTGATTTGGACAAAAGTTACCATTATGACAGAAATGGCACTAATGTTATATCTGTTCTGCCCTATCATGCAATATTTAATAAGAAAGTTCTATCCAAGTGAGTTTTCTTTCATTATGCCGTAGTGCCAAAATACCTATTAACATGTCAAGCCTGCTGTTGTGTCAGACATGCCAGCAGTGAATAGGAACAGATGAGAATAATGTTTTTCTATATGTTTAAACTTTCTAGTGTCTGTGGTCGCCTGGTGTTGAGTGCTCTGGAGAACATTGCATCATTGAACAGAATGTTCTGAAAGCATAGTACAATATGATATAGAACAGCATTTTTTCCCAAACACTGCAGACACAACACTACATTCAATAATTCTTCCTCTTTATGTCTCATGCAAACATACACATTATTTACACACATTACCATGAATTTTATCTACCAGAAGCCTTCTGCTCCCTGCTCCCCCTCAGTCCCAGGGCTAAATTATCTGAGACACAAAGAGAGCACAAGCAGGGAAGAAAGACTAGAAAGAGCTTGTTTGTTTTTTATTTATTTTGTCAGTGGGTCACATGGTGGTGGCGCGGTTAACTAGCTAATATGATTAAATTTAGCAGAGGCACAAGTCACATTGTCAGCCCACATCAAAGTCTACCCAGTACTGCGAGAGCAAATCTGGCTCTTTCTGAAATTTCAGAGACGGTGAGGGTGAATGAGAGGGGTGAAGGAAAGAGCAAAGTTTCAAACATAAAGCACACACAGAACACAAGGAAGGATGAGGCAATAATGAGGCAAGGGAAATGGACGAAGTGGTAACTTAACCTACCAGATGAACTGTGTGACCTGAAAGTGGCAGTTAACAGCATATCTCTGTTTTCTATGTACAAATGAAGGGCTATTGACAAGTACTTATAGTGTCAAGTATGAATCCAGCTTGCTGACCTTGTGGTTTGATTATCTGCCTTGGGACTGAGAGTTTGAGAGCTCACTTCTCAGTTGGTTTATTGCGAAGCATGAAACATCTAAATTGCCTTTAGAGCAGAGTGAACCAATTGACCTGTGGTCTGCCTCAGAAGCAGTGGTGGATGAAGTATGCTGATGATTTACTTAAGTAAAAGTGCCAATATATATATTATGGGTGGGTGTGTTTGATTCAGTGATAGAGAGGTCATATTCCAATTGGAAGATTGGAAATCTAATGAGTGTGTGTGAATAGGTGAAGGAGGGACATTAAAATGTGTGTTGGAGAAACGGATGAGGTTAAAAAGGCACAATGTTTGGACCATTTACAGTTATCCAGCTTAGAGTATCCGATATGTAAAAGTGTGCTGTTGTTACAGTGTCGAAACATATCATAGAAACTCAAGGCAAATCTATCAAAGTGATATGAGGTGTGTTTCATTCTGACGGTCGAGCTGTTATGGAGTTGGAATCAAGACGGGAGCAATAGTAAAGCTCAGGATGACGTCAGAAAATCACAAGACTGTAGAATCACGACAAATAGTCATTATAACTTTAGATTTTCTTTTAAAATGACATCTACAACAACTTGAACCTTTAGACAGAAAATGTTTTTAGTTACCAACATAGCTTTGTGGAAGTGCCAGTCAGTAGTTTTCAATAAAATAGCTAAATTCACATGATGTGGAATTAATTATTAATTTGTGGTGGCAGAATCAATTTGGTAACATATCTATATACAGATTATTGTATGAAACTCCCAACTGTGTACAGAGGCTCAATTCCTGATGAAATACACAAACAATTTATTGCTTTTACATTGATTTGCCCAAATGATGTTGTTTTAATTTTGTTCAAAATTATTGAAATGATGCCACCAGAAGCACACCTGCTTCATTCTGCCTTCTTGTTTGAGCAAAGAGATTTATCTGCAGAGTTAAGTCTTTATGACTGAATAATTAAAATCAATGCTGCTCGAGTATAAGGATGTACAATTTAAAAATAAAAGCAGACACGCATTCACACACAATCCCCTGGCACTTAATCTAACTGTTGAAATACATACAACACACTATAATTGAATCAGTTTATTAAAACTGAAAATGTCATAAAGTGATCTGAATAGCCTTCAAACAGTTATAATATCAAGACAATATGATACAAAAGCACGAGTTTCTTTTTTTATTTTTGCAACAGGTGCTCAGACTAGTTGGACTGCAGCCAGGCAGTTATGTTTTGTTTGCTTTTCCTAATCTAAAATGACAATGTATTTACAGGATTTGTGCTCTGCCTGCAAGGTTCTCCTTCGACATTACTTCACGGAGACAAGCTTTTTTGTTCATGGCTCATTAACATACCACTGAGACTGCCAGCAATTGACTTTAATGATATTTAAAACTGGCTGTAAGCTGTTTGGCTGTACATACTGTGCAGTCTGAGCAGTCTGCACTGGACATGCATTTTCAAATATATTCATTAGTTTGACAGATTTTTTGCTAAGGGGCTCATTTGTTGATGTTTTGTTGTAATTGTGTGTTCCTGCTGATTCTGTTATTGTACCAATTTGGGCTGTAGGGAGACAAATGCATACTAATCATGTTTTTAAATTCAAAACAGAGTTTTACATCAGAACTTGTTTTCATGTTTGGAACTAAAATTATAGTTTGATTGGAGCACAAAACTAAATTTAAACATAAATTCATAATTTGACACATTTGTAATGAAATGGTCATTTGACTCGGTTTCATTACAATAAAATGTTTTTTGAACCAAAGCAGATTATAAGGCCAATAATTTGAACCCCAAACCTTTTTGGGATGAGGCAACAGTGCTAACCATTGCTTTTTTGTTCCACCTCCAACAAACTCAGTTTAAAATGATAAAATTGTTCTTCTAAAAAGTGTTTCCATCGTGTTTTCAACCACATTCAGTTTATTTATAACCTCTCAAATCAAACAAAAAAAAAATCCTCTTCTTTTACAGGGAGAATAAATCAATATTTATTTTTATAGCTTGTGATTCCGTTTGCTTTTGGTACAATGCATTGCTATGTGAGGTGACTATTAATATTTTGTTACTTTTGTGAATGTTTGGCATCTGCTTGGCTGATATGTTTAAGCAAGAATCACAATAATTTCATGTATAGCAATAGGTACCCATAAAGTCAACCATTATCCCTTGATAAAGTATTTTTTTGTTAAACTAAGCCAGTCTTTTGACCCGTACAAATTTTTAAGTCTGGATATATACATACAGAATTACAACTTCTGACAAGACTGTGTTTTCACTTTTACCAACCAGTTCATCTACACTAATGTGGACTTCTTCCTCTTTCTTTCCCCAGTGCCAAATGAAGGACATAAAGGACTGCCAGCCTGGTCCTCATTAGAACAATATATGTGATACCTTTTACAGTTGTCAGTGTGAGGGGGTAAATCTGGCCACACAGCCCCTTCTGGCGGGAGCCTTGTCACATCAATGACCAGTGCGTCTTTCTGATTTACTGTCGCCAATGGTTACAGTCTAATTCTAATCTGTACCCGAGCACCAACGTTCTGAGACAATTAAAGAAATAAATAAACAAATAAAAAAACACCCTTGCTACAGGTTACAGTACTTGCTTTGTGTTTTTTATTGTTTGTTTGTTTTACTTGCAATTATTATTTCCCTGCTTGACAGGTATCACAGTTTTGACAGGTGCTAAACCCTAAATGTATCATAATGATGTTTGCAATGACAGAAATGCAAAGAAAAGTGGCACTTTTTCTTTGAATCTTTGGAGATAATTACACTGTTTACCAGCAAATTGTCAAATCACATACCTGACATTTCAGGGTTTAGTCAGTTGAGGGACTCTTTAACAGTTGGGAAATCTTATTGTTTGCAGTAAGCCTCACTGATTATGAAATCACAAAGGATTATAGAAAAGTGTTCATTAGAATGTCAGTAAATGTTAATTGCATCCAGAGGGAAGAGATATATTGGAGATGGGATGAAAATACAACAAACTCAGTCTATAAAACAATGACAGACTTGTGACAGAGCTCATAACCAACACTGTATATCAATTTATTGATCCATCGATAGCCCACTCCACATGCTGCTTCAATTTACTAGATTGAACATCGCCCTCGCGCACAAAATGTATCAGTCAGGTACACGGAAGCAAACACACAAACACACACACTTTATATGCCTGCTGTGCACACGCACAGAGATGAATTGAGTAGGATATTTCACCAGGGGAAAGGAAAAATGCTCCATAACAAAAATGTCAAGGTGTTTTAAGGAAGAAATATGCTTTAGCACATAACTGCAATTGATGAAATGTGACCTTGAGTTCTTTTTTTTTTTTTCTTTATTCTCCACTTTTGTTGCATCAGAATAATGAACCATGCTTGGTAAGAAGAAAAAAAATGGGGGTGGCTTGGTCGGGAGACAAACTGAACAACCGTGAGGGGTCATTTTTATGGTTATTAAAATCTGTTGTCAGAAGCATAGGATAGAAATGAGTTTTAAATATGACAGTGTATGCATGAGTAACTTCAAAACTCTGAGAAGAATCCAAAAACTAACACACATCATTCGCTGTTTGTAATAACTCTTCCTAATTACTTCCAAGGATCGATAAAACCTGTGAATTGAATGGAACTGTTCTCTTCACACAATTTATAGTGCTCATATGTGCTTAAGTGTTCTTGTGCTGCTGGTGGAGGAGTTGCTGAGGAAGTGTTGAGTAATTTGTGCTGCCCACACAGAAATGGACCGATAAGGGCAGTGTAAGATTAAAGTAACAAATGTATAAAAACGACTACATACAGTATATAGTTTGTGTATTGTTCAAAAGAAGTAGAGTGCAATAATACACAAGAACAATAAAAACAGGATGCTCCAGTTTATATTGAAAACCCTTATCACTTACCGGCAAAGTAACTTATTTCATAATACCTTACTTGTGTAATGTAAAGTATAAACTGGAAAAATACAAAAAAAACTTAACCCATGAAAAAGATCATGAAGGGATCCAAAACATTCACTGTGAGCAGAAACATCTCCTGACAAAATATGATTTCTGCTTCACATTCTTACTAAAATGTATGCAGAAAATGATGCTCTTTATAATGCATAGAGATGGGATAAATGACTATTTGAAGGGATCCAGAGCTTGAGAAGCTGTTTGTTACATAGAGCCGTTCAAAAGAGCGTTTTTGAACAAGTTACGTCATTACATAGGCGTATGTGATGACATCATCACGTTACGTGGCCGGAACCATGTGTTTTGTTAAGCAGAAACCCCCTCCACCTTTCCCCATAAGCTGAAACACTTCACCCCTCTCCCTGTTTTGCATGAAAAAGCAAGATGTGAGTGAATTTTTCTGTGTTTAAAGATGAAAAATCAAAGATTTGAGGAATAAAATTATAAATCTACAAACGACTTATTAATGCCAGCAACTTAGCTCCAATTGTTTGTTATAAGGAGCCGTTCAAACGATTAGGATTGTTTATGAACATCTCTTATGGTGTTTACTACTACTTGTCATCCTTTAGTAGAAGGCAACCCTGTTATGGTCAAAGGTTTTCCATTGCTACTTCTCCCACATCTATCCAAGTACTAACCAGGCCCCACTTTAGCTTCCGAAATCAGACATGATCTGGCGTGTTCACGTTTGTGTGACCAATGGTGCAGTTATCAACAATGAAAGAACTATAACTTCCACCTGCTTCTGGTAAAACTGCAGCTCTAGATTTACAATTATAAGTCATTGTATTTAGACAATGCTACATTAAGTTTTAGAGAGATGCAGTAAAATTATTTTCACAGTTTCTTATCACTGTTCAGAAAAAAAGCTCTGCACACCAATCATTAATGTCTTCATAGAAACAATGTAGCATTTATTTTATTGTCTGACACGGGTTTGTTGATCTGCAAATCTGTCTACCAATTCATATGTCTGTTCTGTCCAATCTTTTTACAACATCAGCATCTGTTAACATCATCCAATTCTATTGTACTGCCTACCGTGTAAATTCTCCAGTATCAGTTACAGTGACACATGACCCTTCCCATCTACCGATCCATTTTGTCTGACCTCCATTTTTCTCTCTGACCATTGCTGTGTCTGTCACTTATGTCCGATTTCTAACTACCCTCCTGCAATAACTCTGCTATTTCTTGTTCATCTGGTTTAATTCTCTAAAACAAGCCACCCTTTACCAAACACATATACCATAATTTGTATCCATAGTTTACCCTTTTCTTTGCCACTCCACTGCATCCAACTCCTCAATCTATTTTCATTCCAATTCCCTTCCCCCAGAGAACCAGGGCCCTAGCTCATGAAAGAGTCATCAGTGGTGCATAGCTCTTAATAAAAGCTAATCTGTTTAAGCAGCCGCCAAAAAGGTCATGGCTTCGACTTGCAATGAAAAGAGGGTGGGAGAGTAAAAAAAAAGAAAAGAAAAAGCCTGGAATAGAGCATTTTTAGGTAGGAATGAAAGGCCATCAAAACAGAAACAGAGACGGACATTCATCTGGAGTGAATGTTCATTTTACTGACCATACAGTATTTATCATCAAAAAGTTAAGCTACTTGGCATCATTGCTGTAAAAAAACTGCACTTTATGATGCGAAAGGATTTGTGTTATGCTTCAGTGCAAGATCTCAACTGTATTGTCATGAATCTAGCTTTGGTTCAATGAGAAAGTGATTTGTGAACACTCACAGCCATCAGATCCTATTATAGCCCTTGCAAATTATATCATAATGACTGTAAGAAGACATGCAATGGTAAAATCAATCACAGATCTATGCACTTATTGAGAAGCTATCAGAGGAGAGAGGAAAGTGTGTGCAAGATCAATACAATATAGTAACAGTGAAACACATACAAGAAGTTGGCAGTCGGCTGGTTAGGTCTGTCGAATGGTTGAGGCAGTAAAGGAACAATAGAACAGAATGAGATATGATGAGAAGAATGTATACTGTGACAACCGGCCAAATCAATACTCTGAAAATAAAATGATAGAGGATTTAAAGGGTTAGCTTGCCTATTTATTATTTTATGTAACATAGGATTAATGGTTGAATAGATGTTAAGTTAAGTTTTGTGACGATGATCAATCAGGAAAAAATGTAACACAAGCCCACAAGAAAATATAAAAAAAGAGATTTTAAAATACACGCAGTCTGTTGTGTTTTAATCCAGTGTGGTTACAATTTATGATTCATTTATATTTGACGATTTATTAACCATGTGTGTTATAACGAACAGTTAACCTTAAAATACTCTGTAGCATAAACAATGATTTGAAAAGATAATAAACCTATTCTAGATCTTGCTATAGATTTTTAAACAATCCTAAATTCAGACTAACGCTCTAACTAGTTTTACACATTTCTGGCCAGTCGTCAATTAACAAGTACAGTTTGATTGAGTCACAGTTCAAATGTAACATATATAAACACTCTTGCCTAAACAGACAAAAATCCACTGGATCTTTATTAGTTGCCAAGTATATGGAACCCTTGTTTTCACACCCGCTGCCAAAAAGATAGGATTTGCTGTTCTTTGCAAGTGGCTGAGGCAGTAGAGTTAGCAGAAGTGGCTTTGCAAAGTAAATAAAAAATGTTGAAAAGTGAGGGAGCTGTCCATGTGAGAGCATGCCAAAAAACACAAGGAAGATATTATAGAAATGTTTCTCAGGGTAATGTTGATGAGTAATGGATAAAAAGCTTGAAGTACTAAAACTGCATTGTAGTCAGCTTAGGAACAGCATTTTCAGTGGAAAAGGGGAAAAAAAATGTTTTTAATACATATGAACATTTATATAATTTGTTCATGCAGCACGTGCGGCTGTGGTGCAGTGGTAAGGACAGCTTACTAGGGCCTAGAAAGTCACAGGTTTAATTCTCTGCCAAGTGCATGTCATGGTGTACTTGAGCAAGACACTTAACTGTCCCCAGGTGCTTAAAAAGCTGCCACTTGACTGTTTTTCACATGTAATGGGTCAAATGCAAGAGCTTGTATGAGAACATGTAGTGATGGCAAATAAAGTACATATACAGTATATTGTCTATTTGCAACAGCAGCCAGATTTATGAGAAAGTGCGTACAAAATATAGTATATATTTACACTCAGGTACTCATATAGTTCCTTATTAATATTACAGTAAAATCAAATGTTTTCCAGGTGCTAAAGTACTTTGACTGCTAATATCCTAATTTACAAACACTGTAAAGTGAAGTGAAACCAAGTACAATTTGTTCTATGACCATTGAGGTTATACCACACACCACCAACTCAGAGCAAATGTCATTGAAAGTTTGAAATAGAAAAAAATTTATTTTATTTTATTTAAAATATGATTTTAGTTAATTAAAATACACAGAAGGAAGAGGAAGTTTATGTTTCAGTATACTAAATATTGGTGCTTTGTGTACAATCCTATAGAAACTCAATTTTTATATTAATAGCTTATGGATAGGTTAAAATCCAAATTACAGTCTAATATAACTCAAACTGAATTGAAAACTAGTATCCATATGTTATTAAAAAGAATTCACTCATCTATAATATTCCATTCTGTCTGATTAAAGACACCAAAGCTATCTGTCATAAAAAAAAATAACTTTGATAGTTTCCCCATTATTTTGTAATCCATAATGAAAGCTAATTATTAATAGAAAATATATGAAACTAGGTATGCCAGTCTAAACATGTGGTATAATGAAATTTAGGCCAAGATGAAGAAATTACATTTCTTCTTTGATTATAAAGAAACTTTTGTATTGCTCTTGAAAATACACATGCACACTTCTCTGAATATTTCACAGGTTTAATTCTGAGATTTTGCAACATTTTTGAATTCTTCGGAGCAGGTGGACCTCTCACTTCCCAACACGAAACTAAAAAGACAAAAAGCCACTTCAGTACTCAACAACTTCCAGCCCCACTGGGACTTAGCGGATTAGTCAGGAGTGAGGGAGCGAGAAGAGAGACAGACTCAAGAGTGAAAGACATAAAGAGGAAAGTAAGAGGCAGAGAGATTGGCTTCCCCTTTTTCTATTCCCATTGTGGGCCATGGGCCGTGCCGTCTGAATAGCTATGCTAATAGGCAGCTGAAAGTACGAAGAGATAACACAAAGCCCACTTGACTTCCTGACACCTACTTGAGTGGGGACACAGTGTTTTCCATGGCTAGTTGTTATTCATTGGACTTGAAAGTAGCCTGCCTGTCAGCCTTTGGTTGGATAGTTATTTTGTCTTCAGTGAAACACCCAAGCAAAAAAAAAAAAAACAACAAATTCTTGTTACAGCTGATGGCTTAAGTATTAATTATCATTTAAATGCTTGTAAGAAATGAAGGGGACATTGCAAATCAGGGTCTTGATGCGGTTATAGAAATGTTTATTGATCTTTAGTAGAAGGTCAGCAACTGGTGAGAATCATAATCTGTAGCAGCTGCTGGGACTTAAACAACTAACAAGAAACAAAACTCTCCTGTGAGCTGGTTCTACATGGTAACAGACAGCAGTGTCCAATAGTAGTGGCAGAGATTTTCTTGCAGGAAAGTTTACTTTAAAACTTAAAAACAGTCAAAAAAGTGAATATAAATGACAATAAAAAAATGTGAAAATTCAGTCGGTGGAAATAAATAAAAAAATACAAAAATAAATGGTAGACATGCCGATATGAATGCATTCAAATACGCAGTACTTAACAATTGTCACTGACATTCTGAAGAGAAAATATGCATTTTATTTTCAATAAGGAAGTTGCATTTTCTTTAGAATTCTTATTTTGTATTTCAATAGTTTGGTATAAAAAAGAAAATAGCTAAATCTATCATTACATTGAGTTTGTGCAATACATTTTTTTTTTTAATTTTATTAACTAAATTAAAACCCTTAACTGAGTACAGGTAAAATATCAAACAATTCACAGTCCAGCACCAGCTTTTAATGGGAATGAGTTATGATATCTTGCAGAAAAAGTAATCCTGTTGTGTACATGTTGTAAAGACAGGGAGTGATATGGTCTGGACAGCTGAGTTGATTAAAGAAAATGTGGTGGTAACTGATTAAAGGCTAGGTTTTGCCCCATATCTTTTGGGCTATGACAGCTTAAGATGGCAGCTCAATGCCATAAAGGGAAAACTCACACTCATTACAGAGAACAGTAATAAGAAAACTCCCTTTCTTGGCACAGATTGAGGCTGGCGGGTATACATTTCCTTTCCACTTCGCAAGTCATACAGTACAGCAATGTTTGATCAACATTCAAACAGCTTCCTCATCCTTCAAACATTAGGCTGGAATCAAAGATTGTGTCACCAAGCTTTTTTGAACTGCAGAAAAGAGAAAGATGCAAAGTCTTTAAATTTTAAGTGGATAAGTTTCAGATATTGCATCTGGCAGCAAGTTACTAAATCTTTTTTTTTTTCTTTTTTTTTTGGTGGCAGCAGTTTGTTGTTTCTAGGCATCTTGTTCAAATGCTCCATGTAAAAGAAAGAAATTACATCAGCCAAAGCATGACATCACACCAATAAAATAAAATCACCTAAATGCTGTTATGCTTCAGTTAACAAATTGTGTTATGTTTCACCCTCAGTCCCAGGTTTACATGATGCCAAATGTTCTATGTTTAAACATTCAGGCGTATATCAAACAAAAACAAAGACTCTCTTCTAGCTCAACACTTTTCTTTAACTCTTTTTTTTTATTGTTTAGAATGTAGGTACAGATGAAGTAAAACGATTTGCTTCAGGTGTTTTGTTACATTGAGCAGGCCTGCATGACTGACACTCTTAGTTTCACTACATCTGCAGTGATTTGTGATTTATTCTTGATATGTAAAATTTTAATTTTCTAATGCCAAACCTATGTCAAAACCATGGACAGATGAGCTGAGGCCTCTGGGCATAAATGTCTAAAAGCTGATCAACATAAATTATTAAACAATAAGACTGCAGTGGATTTTCATCAGTGTCACTACAGCAACTTCTCGATCTTCTTGCACTAACAAGTAGAGAGAACTTAGACAGCAGTTTTGTCATTTTAGCTCATGCTCAATGACAGATCTTAGAGATTAAAATGAGAATATTTGATGACATCTTCTATCAGTTTCATCACTTTGTATTCCCACTCTTACTTTGACCAGACTTTTGAAATTAAAGAAGACCATCAATGACAACTCTGCTCAGCAGGTGCTGCAGCTAGTTATGACAGTTCATTTGCAGGACAGTCTATTGTGGCCCCATTTTTTAATCCAGTCAGTTAAAGTGTAGTCCTGCAGATCTGATGGAAAAGAAAAGTTGCTAGAAAGTCTTTCAAAACTGATGTATTATTGATGACACGACAGTAGTCTTTTGAGCCAACATGAAAGATTGGAGTTTCTGTGTTTGTTACTAAAATGATCCACTGTAAAAACTTTAATGATACTCATAAAGCAATAACAAAATGAATGTATAGATCTGCTTTATCTTTAGAGTGGATCTGATTCAAAATGGCCACCAGATAATCAACATTATTAAATAGAAATGGCTGCAGCTCTGTCAATTTTTACATTTATTGACCTAAAACCCTGCTGTGGTAGTAGCTAAGAATCATTACTTTGAAGGCAATTATAAATGAGGTACATTGAAGCCCTGCAGAGTTATATTTAACAGTTTGCAGACTCAGTATTTTGTGGATATTTTCATCAAACCTAGGTCACCTGTTTGTGATAATCCCCGTAATATCGCAGAATTGGAAATGCAATACATTGAGAAACGTTATTTTTTTATTCTTTTGATTTTTGTGAGTTCTCAAGCTTAATTATTAAGAACAAAATAATTTACTTATTTGTAACAATCATTAAAATAAATTTAAGTCCATGACTCACGCTCTGCCCGGTGTGCAACATTTCCACCTTCTAACAGTTTACTTTACAGTATGATGTGGTGCGTAGCTGCTAACTGATTAGCTCTTGTGTGTTTTTGTTTAGTTCTCACCACATTAAGATGCTCTAGGCTTCTTGTGGACGGCGTACAATATTTGTGTCTTTAAAGGATTTTCTCTAAGAAGGCGACCCCTGCAAAATTGGGCTGTATTCATAGATTTATTGGCATAAATTTTGTATTTATTCAGATTCTTTATTATTTGCATTATGACCTAACTCAGATGTATCCCATTTTTGTAAATTGTGTATCTGGGTTCACTGTTGCCTAATTGAATAAAAAAAAAAAAAAAGTTTTTCATGTATACCAGGGTAAACACAAGCAACTAACTAATTAGACAGAGTGACAAACTTAGACACATTTTAAAACAACAGAACACCTGTGCTTCCAGTCTAAAATGGTCAACGTATCTTTTGGCTAGAAAGACAGGCAAACATTTACAGAAGAAAAATAGATCAAATTTGAAGAATCATTTTCTTGAAGACTTGAGTTTGTCATCACTGCCCAAGGTTGAGTGATGAAAACCACTGAGGAATTCAGATACCTATGATTTTTATTTTTGTTTATACCCTGTTGATTACATATTAGTTCTAGTTCTGTTTGTTCTCATCACTGTGAAGCCTTCTGTGTCATCAATAAAAAAATAAAAATAAAAAAATAACTATTTCAAGGTAGTTTGGAAGCACTTGAAAGGGTTTGAATTTGTTTTTGCCCATGCACTAAAATAACTAGTGAAATAAAAAGAGGAAAAATTAACCTTGAACACCCGATCTACTTCAAGTGGAAATCTGTCATTTCTTTACTATTTCTGACACATTAATAAAGCAATATGCAAAAAAAATAAATAAATAAATAAGATTTGTAAAAATGTTTCACTTATCAGATTAACACAGTCATCATTATATTGATGCGATTTAAATCATTTTCATGTCTTGCTGTGAAAATTAATCAGGCTGTCAGTCAAAAATGGGAATACAATATATATTACCTAAGGTAAGTTAGTGGTTTTATAATGGTTGAATGAAAACTTCTTTAACACAAAACGAGTGTAAAAATGATTAAATGAATACAACAGAATATGATCCATATTAAGTATGTACATAAGATAACTTTATTAAAAAATATATATTCTCAAGCTGTAAGAACAAAAATAATCTGGAGAGGCTTAAATGTACCTTTCTAAAAAAAAAACAGAAAAAAAGATTAATGATTCAAGGCATTTTTAAATGTTAGAAATATTGAAATAGCTCTACCACCACTGAAAGATTGTAAGAAACTTTTTGGGGTGAAATGAAGCCTAGGCGTAAATTCAGACTGGAAGACTCTTCTCTCCTCACCTGCTCCAACTGTTCACCGCGTCGTGCCCAGCTGCAGCTCATCAGCACCTGATCGACCTCCTCGCTGTATAAGCATCTCGGAGACAAACGCCCAGCACACAAGGATCGGTCTGCTCTCCAGACGCGTTCAACCCACCTCCACCCCACCTCCACCTTCATCTCTAGCCCTTCCTGACTACCTCCGGCCTC
>JARVJO010000111.1:2173329-2194962 GCA_031762555.1 Cynodonichthys magdalenae
CAGAGGAGGGGAGACCGGCAGAGGAGGGGAAAAAAAGGCTCGACGCGCTTGACGCGCGTCGAGTGTTAAAAGGTGCTTAAATAAGTGCTTAAAAGACCAGCGTCGAGCACAAGCGTCGAGCGTCCAGCGTTTCGAGCGTCTTTGACGCTCAAAACGCGTTTGGTGTGAACGCACCATAACATCTGGAGCTTGGAATAGAACCACTTTTTTACACCGGAAAAGTCAATTAGTCCAGTTTCAGCATCTAATTAAAATGCATTCTGAAATGTTTTGGTTTTTCAAGCATGTACACTAGGATGAGACTATGGGGCAGACCCATAACTTGCGGGTGAGATTAAACATCCTTGCTGCTCTGAGAATGCCATAGGATTCCCCAGAAGGACACGGAGAGTGCAGCTGGGCTAAAGGATGTCTGGGTTTGTCTCCTGGAACCTGTTGCCTCCATGACCGGACCGTGCTAAGCCTACTCTGTTTGGTTAGTCTGCATAACAGGGTTGAGTACTTTCAATCTATATTTGTTTTTTTTGAGGTTTTCTCAAGGTACTTTCCCCCACACCCCAAAAAAAAACATGTACAATAGTTGCCTTCAGGACCAGGCCTCTCTTGACAAACAGATCTGTGATCTCATTTGGATTTGCCTGGTTAAACAGTGAAATAAAATTAAATTAAATAAGACTGAACAAAGTATTTCCTCATCCACCCCTTTCACAAAATTAGACTGAGTTTGACTGTCATCCCTTTATGCCACTAAGTGTTTGTACAGCTCTGAAACTCTATATTTGTCAGCATTAAGAGCTTTACATTTTTGCAACTGACAAATGTTCCTTTGTTTTGAATACTCAAGTTAAGTTAAATAGCATTTCCTCTCATCTCCAGTGTTTTGCTCTTCACTGTTTCAGTTGAGTTTCAGAGAGCAAGTGTACAAAGACTTAAGTTCTACAGGTCAGTTTGTGCTTACTGACACAAAGGCATTCATATTCTTAACCTTTGCAGTTGTCTGTAAAGTAAAGGGAGCACTGACAGGCTAAACTTTTATTGCTGATAATAATGTTGCTTCTGGCTTCCTGTCAGTGGCGTCAAGTCAGTTTATATGTCAATGATTTGGAGTTTATTTAATTTTTAAATACATATCACCAGTGTTTTTTTTTAGGTTGTACTTTCTTGTTGAAAGACAGGTCAAGAACATTTACCGATAAAAAAAATGGACCTTTCATCCACTTTAACATCCGATTTTCACTTGATCTTCCAGTTTTCATCAAAGTTTGCCCAAAGTGAAGTAATCTCCCATATGCTGATGACCCAGGTTGACTCATTTATCCTGTTCAGGAAGCAAGAGATTGATTTAGCCTGTTCCATGACTGTAATTATACTGTCATCACTTAATCAACCTTATTGGATTCTCAAGCGGTCACATTCCCAGAAGCTAGAGCTGGTAGAAGAATTGACTTTTTGGGTAAAAAGAAAAAAAAAGAATGAAAAAAAAAAAGAAGAGAAGGACAAAGCATGAGGGACAAAACAACAACTAAAAACAGCATAAAGCACAACTAAATTATAATTAAGGGGTAAAATTGTTGCACAATAAAATAGTGCTGCAGTCAAAAGATGATGCTAAATACAGGGATAAGAAAATCAATTACATCCACCCATGATGAGACAATAGGGGGTCAGGTGGGGGGTCTGGTTGAGGACTCCATGTGATTGTTTCCAAACGTCTACCACAGCTGAGAGATGTAACAAATAGTTTGGGTGTCACCTGGAAAAGCACCTTAATAATTTGTCCATGGGCCAGGCAGAAAGGGCTTCTTTGAAGAGCAGGGCACAGATGGTCATCAGAGTGAAATAGAGGCAGACACACATCTACCTACATGAGGACACCCACACATACGCACACAAAAGGCTGGAGACTGGCTCATCACCTGGGTACACGCCATATGCCACAGTGGCATACAACCTGCTCTCTCGGCCCATGCTGAGAAAATGCACACAAACACATGCTCCCATGCACACAAATTTTTTCCTTTTTTATCACTGTTCCACTTTCCCACCAAAAAAGGAGCCTTTCTTGCATACTGATGTGCAATTGTGTTTATGTGGGCTGCGGAGATAAGAATTCACTAAGTGATAGAAATGCCTGGTGGTGTGTCGTCACCCACAATTTGCACCGCTTCCTTGCACACATATCCAGAGTCAAATGTGGGAAGCACAAATAGCCGAGCTTTCACACTCAGAGGTGTGCAAACTCAGGGAGATGTGAGGAGTATAAACTCTGTTCTTAGTAAATCCATCACTGTGTGAAATTACCTGCGAACACAACATTTTCACTTTCATCATTTCACATCTGAGTCTGATTAGGTCCAATCTAAACACTGAATCAGCTCATGACAGCGAATGATGCAACACCTACTGTAACAACCAAAAAAG
This sequence comes from Cynodonichthys magdalenae, assembly GCA_031762555.1. Taxonomy (NCBI): domain Eukaryota; kingdom Metazoa; phylum Chordata; class Actinopteri; order Cyprinodontiformes; family Rivulidae; genus Cynodonichthys; species Cynodonichthys magdalenae. The sequence continues at coordinate 2,175,751 of JARVJO010000111.1, forward strand.
CTCTGCTTCCTACAGTTTTGAAGGGACACACACTGGTTCCCCAGCTACTAAAACAGCAGCCTAACTTTCATGCAATTACTATACTGACTTTAATGGTTATGAGTTCCCCTTTCAAGCCTGGCATGCTTTATTCCTCTCACTGTGAAGCTTGCAGGTGATTACTTCAAGGCAGTAAAGGTCTCATTGCGGGGTGTGCAGTATGCAGACATACCCCTGATTCTTTATAAAAGAGTTATGATGGGATTTTGCCTCAGTACATTGTTGTTTAATTATATTAATCATATTGAGATACAGAGCTAAGTTCTTTAGAGATTAATAGAAAATAAATAAATAAAAAATACCCATAAGAAAGTAATGAATATAACAATGTTTGCCTGCAGACAACATGTTTGCAGGGATGGGAGGTGATGGACTTTGAAGAGAGGGTGAGTGGATGAAAGAGTGGAGGCTCAGAGTACAATGCCAAGATGACCCATTCAGTCCAGGCCGAGGAGCCACATACGAATAGAACAGACCCCAGACGACATGCACCATTACCCTGTGGATCGCAGCAGCAAAAGAGAGGGCACAAATGAGCACAGGAGAAGTGGAGAATTTAAAAGGAAAGAGGTTAGGAAGAACAGGAGTGAAAAGGAGAAAAATGCAGTGTTCATCTGAGTGGGAATATCATGGGGTGTGAAAAGATAAAAAGCAACACATCTCATGTCCACTGGAAGCTTCTGATAAATGTAAAAATAAGAAAATTATTGGATTATCTTAAACTATAAGACATCTAAACCTCACAGGTATTTTTGATAAAATGTTGTAAAAAAGCTTCATTTTATAATTAATGACAAATAAACTAATTTAAAGACAAAAACTTGTAGAATGTCTGATTTGAGGTAAAATTAAAAAATGATGAATGAATAGAATGAATTGTGAATGCTGGAATACATCGTTATATTTTTAGAGAACAGAAATAAAAATTAAAGATCTGTAAATGGAACTTTGTAAATTTCCTAATAAAATGAAGTGTTCCACTTGCTATTGGTATCACAGTTATGAGATCACAACTTAGATTTTGGAACCGCATGTTAAACAGTCCTCCATAATAAAACAAGTCTGTGAATAGCCCCTGCAATTGCCAATAAATTGTCTTAATTACCAATTAGAGAATGTTTTATTAAGATTCTGGGAAAGGTCACTGATTTAAAACACCTCAATACTTTGATCCTTTCATCCTCAAGGCTGGAAACTTCTTTCCCAAAATAAGCCCATTAAAGATTTAAGTTTGTAGCTGTACACCACAAGCACATCTTTTATTGTAACAAAAAACAGTGCACCACGAGTGCTCTTCTGTTGGTTTTGATTGTTCTTTTGCCTTTGCTCACTTTCTTATGTGACATGCATTGTCATAAAAATGTGCCTTGTCTTTTACCTCTTCCACCTCCTCTGAACCTCTGGCTTCACTTGCACAGCAGACAGGATCTCCATGGTGACAAAGGAAAATTTTAGGTACAGGGTGGGTGAGAGGACAGCAGGGGGGAGACGAGAGGTGTCAGAGTCATACAATCAGCGGTGACAGGCAATCACTGGGGAGTTTTAAAAAATCAGACCGTAAGTGTGGAGAAGACAAGGCAGAAGAGTGACAGATGACACAGGTAAGGCGAGGAGGATTGGAAAAATGTTTGAATGACATGATTACTGAGGAATGAGGCAATGAACCTGATGAGAGTTAAGAGGATAGAAATGAATCAAGAGAGAAGGACGCATCTGAATGTGACTGGAGAGAAAGCTGAGAGTGTCCGTGAACAAAAACAGCAGAAGGCAGGAGATGGTTAGCTGAAGAGTGAGTGTACAAGATTGATTGGTGATTGCTCTTGGATTTTGTGGAAGCAATAAAAATGAGAGGGAGCTGTAGAGGAGAGGGAATATAAAGTCCCAGATGCCAGGTATTTTTCCTACCTGGAAGTGAGACGACAGAAGTCTAATGAGTTCCCTCATAGCTGGGTGATTTCATCTTATCAAGCAAGTATTCCTACACAATCACATCCACGGCTCAGCACGACAAGAACACCAACATTCACAAAGCTGTAATGACTTGCACAACTCTCAACCTTAAAACCCCTCTTGTTTTTCTGTCTGGGATTGATCCGTTCAGAATCATTTTACACAAATGAACACAAGACCAAATATGATATCATCAGTTATAATTACAAAGACACTGTTTTACTTTGAACAAGAATGTGACCAGTGCTGGTAACATGAGTCAAGGTGAGGATTTTATTTATTTATTTACATATATAAAGAGATAATAGTTGGATTTTTTTCTATTTTAAAAGCTTTATAACAATATGGTAACTGGGCACCTAGCCTGGCAAAAAATTACTAAATAGATAGATGTTAGAATAATGACATTAAGAATATTACAGCTTCACAGTTACTCCAAACATTTACTAAGGAAAGCCCATGTTCTATGTCAGCTGACAAAGAAAATTGGACAATTTTAAAGGAAATTAAATGTATTTGAATATAAAGGAATAATTCTGAAGACTTACATGACAGAAAAAAAATTAAAATTAAAGATAAATAGGGAAAATATATGTAATTTTAGTACCTGGAATGCTAATGTCATTATTCAATATTTTTTCTGAAAATGTAATTCATGGCAAAACCTATATTTTGATTTTTTTATTCTACTGTAGCCATTCCTTTGGCCTGATTTTGTCTGATTTTGCATGAGTCACATGTTGGAAAGGTTGAAGCAAATTTATGTCCTAGTGTTTTGAACAGTTAGCCACATGGTACAGCAGTGACCTAGTTGTATGTCACTATGTATTATGTAAAACTGTTTAGGGTTAGAAACAAAAGGCACTCCTGCCTTGGTGCTTGAGCTTTAAAAATGTTAAAACATTAATGTGGTAAAGTTTATTTCAAAATAACTGCAGATTCATTTATATTGAACTCCTCAATTTAGTCGTGGATGTCTCCATCACATCTCAAGAGCACTACAGCTATATTTTGACTCCTTCACAAGAGCTCTTCTCTGATAGAAAACTTCCGAGGCAAGTGTCCTGGTCTTAAAACCTAAGCAATAATAAGTAATATTTATTGAAAAGCTGGTCCAAATCGGCTCGTCTTCATACCCACTGCTTCAGTAAATTGAAAAATGTGGGGACAATTGAAGAGGTGGGCATGTTGTAGATGAAGGTGAGCAACAAAATAATATTCATGACCTAAAGTACCTTTTTCTAAGTCATGCACATAACAATAAGTAATCATTTTTAAATTAATATTAACTGGTTGCTCAAAATGTGGTCATACAATCCTCTGAATGGTCACTTGGTTGAATTCTGTGAGACTGCAACAAAAACTTAATTTTCTCACAATTGTCTTGCAATTTCGAGTTGCCAACTATAGTCTGCAGTTGTTGTAGCTCTGTGAAATAGTTACACAGAGCTACAAAAAGGACTCCTACAAAAATGAAATGGCCTCAATTCCTTCCCCTTTCACACCTTCAGTGTTGTGCCTGCATGGTTGCACATACAAATACACACACAAACCTGCATATATATATATATATATATATATATATATATATTTCACATATACCTGTACCTACCATGAACATGTCTGTCACCTGTCAGAACACCCACCAAAGTAAAATACCACCTAGAAGATGAAAATATTGATTTCCAAAAGAATTAGTGGGCAGGACTGTGGTCATGTGACCATAATAAAACAAGATGTCATAAACCTGAAAGTCGCATGCTCTCAAACCGAAGCCTTTCCAACATAACTGCAAATGCTAAGTCCTATTAGGTTCTGTATGCATCACAGCACTCACATAAAGCTATACATCAGCTCAGTTACTGTAATTACAGCACAGTTAGATGAGGCCAACATACAGAGATAAGAAAAAAAACAGTTAAATGAAAGGAACAGATGCAAATCATTTCATTTTATAATCTAAACAGCGTCTGCATATTTCTACTGAGAGTCTACACTAAATACTGCTGCTGCCTTTGAGCTGTTTATTTGACTCACGCTGCCCCACCTTCCTGTCACTACAGCAGGTTGACCATAGCCCACTAATAAAATAAGAAGAGAGGCTCCTTCTGTGATGCTAGCACTAAATCAATGTGAGCTCTCGTACTATGCTGACAACCCCCAGCCTTCTCCCTCTTTACTATGACACCACGAATATTAAATTATGTCACCGCAGGGGCCACAAGCACAGAGAGAGTAAGAACCTGATGGAAGGGAAGAGTGGAGACTGTAGCAGCAGACAAATCTGTACTGCGATAAAAAAGATTTTTTTTTCTTTTGTTTGAAAAAAAAAAAGAAAATAGTTGACAGGTTGAAAAGACCACGATAACAAGGAGAAGCACCATGACAGAACAATGCAAAGAGGATGGTTTGTAATATGTAGCTCCAGGAGAAAAATGAGTGAAGATGGAGAAACGGTCCAGCTATGTGAGGACAAGGGACAAAGATTAACAGACAGGTGGAGTCCAGCCGAGCTTGATCACCAGAAAAACTTTGAAAAAACAAGGAGAATTAATAAAAGTTTTAAAAGTGGTAAGAAGATGGTGGGGTGGGAACATGTCTCACTGTCTACATATGACAGCTGTGAGGTAAAGGCTCACGGGTGCTCAGAGAGATAACAGACAGTCAAAATTCAACTCAATGTTAAACTCTCTCCTACACTTGAATTACTGATAGCCTTTTTTTCCTCTTTTAAACATTTATGGCATTTTGTTAATTATTTCTATCCATAATGAAGGTGCACACAGAGAGGTGAAACATTACATATAATAAAAAATAAAGAAAAGCTAGCATCTACATTTTCACATTTATGTTGAAAAACTGCCATTTCAAATCTGGTTAAGTTGCTTGACAGCCTTAATCTCATACTTTAATGGAATTATATGTCAATCTAATTTCCTGACATTCACACAAAATGCAGAGTAACCTTTGATTTACAGTGACATCAAATAAAATCTTAAAATCCTACCAAGATGTTCAACTATTTATTTTTTATTCTTTTAAACATTCCAAAGGAGGAAGAAAATACAGCCAGATGCCAAAGTGGTCCATTCTTGTAGCTACTGTCATACCTTAGCAACAACTACGGATTAGTGAAAAGTATAAACACAAAATGGGTGCACGGGATGAAAATTAAAGACTGACAAGCAATGTGGGTATCTGTGGGTATCCTCAATATTAAATGAATGCATTGTACACCCAGCGTTTCACTGATAAGTCGTTTGTCTCAAAACAAGACTTTAATTAAGCCTGGTTAAATTAATCAACTGCATCCAAGGAAACAGCCACTTGTTTTGCAGACACCAATGAATTAATCTCAGAACACCTGTTTGTGACCTTCTTTACTATCTTTTTCCACCCATAACATTTAGTGGGCCCTCTGAAACCACTTGCTACTAATAGGCGCCTGCCACTCACACAGTTAAAGTGTATACAGACCACTGGTGGATTTTGTTTCTAATTAACAAAGGTGTGGGCAAGACTAACACAGTGATGCTCATTAAAATCAGCAGGTCCCCCATCAGACATCTACTATTTTACTTTTAAAGTGTTGTTAAGAATTTCCACTAACCTGACAGATCCATCAACTTTTTTTTCTGCACAACTGGCTTTGTTAACCCACAACGTGATACACAACTGGTTATTTATAAGCATTAAGAGCCATTATCATTCAGGCATAATGTTGATTCACTATACAGTATATCATATCAGTCTATCTAATCTATTTACTTGTGATTGGATGGCTTGCTTTATGACTCATAGGAATGTTCTCCAGCAGCAAAATGGCTCAATTCTAAACCTCGACTACACAGTTGTAGACATTTATTAAACCTGGCAATATTTAGTTTATTTAAAAAAGGAAAAAAAAATCTACAGGCACTAAAAATTCTAACAGGCAACAGTAAAAAGATTGACATTAGCAACATGTTAACATATTTTCTTTCTGCATCAACTTAAAAATGTAACATTGATTATACAATTCATGATAGCTGGTTTTATTTTTGCATTTTTGACTGTAATGAACTGATAATCTATGCAGGGTGTTTCTCAACTCTTGGCCATTGACTGTTTCTTAATGCTTCTTATGACCCTCAACAGGATTCAGTAGGTGAAGAAAATAAATGGACAGAAATTTATATTTTTTTGCTCTCAACATTATTATTTAATTTTTAAAAACCCATTGGTAACGTAAAAATGACAAGATAAAGTTAGACAGATGGTCTACAGGTGTCTTTGCTCTGTTCACAAAACATTTTTGGGCAGGTGTGACATTTGCTGAAATACTGTCTCCCTAAGATCTGTATGCACGCACAAATACAAATGAACAAAATACTGTTTTTTGGACAAGATGTAAAACGTTGTCAGCTTTTTTTTTCCACAAGGAACAGTTTGCATATAGATGACAAGTAAAGGTACAGCTGACAAAACGCTTGTTTTGTGTTAGAATACACAGGGTCTAAGTTGTGATATGGGTTTGTTTAATTAATTTATTTATTCATTCTCTAACTCCAACAACACAATAAAAATATGAAATTAACAACAGCCAGTTTATTAATACATACAGTAGTTATTCTTTATCAAAATGATTTCATGGTTTTATTTTTATTCATTTATTTTTTAGACAAGCATTTAATCCCTAGCTGTTTGTTCCCCCCAGCTGCACCCCTCAGTGGGTCACAACACAAATTAAATGGCAATTGTTCAGTTTTTTTTTTTTTTTTTTTCCAGTATCCCTTTCTGATGCAACCGGGGTTTAAATCCAAAACCTCAATTCTACATGACTGCAACACTGATAACTGAGCTGCTGTGGCCCCTCAAGTATTTTCAATAAATCCATTAAGAAGCCTTTAAATTGGCTTTTATGATGATCACCTATTTGGTATTTGTTATTAATATTAATATTAATATTACTAGTATCATCAGCAATATTTCATTAAATCATCGGAACATCTGTAAGTAAACTGAGATTTGTTGTAAACTCTATGGGTATTAATGACTACTCAGCAGTTTTATCTATTTCAAAACAAATAAAAAAAACAGCTTTGCACAAGAACAAAGTGTCAGTTTGACAGCACGTAAAAGGGAAAATGCAAAGCATTCAGTATGTTTTAACATAATTGCATATATATGTGTGTATATATATATATAATTTTTGGTAATTAATTTTATAAATAGATATTTGTATTTTGTTTACTATAAGATTTTTTTTTTATTATATTATAAAGTGAATCAAGAGCTACATTGCTTTTTCCCCCCCCGTTTCTGGTTTGCAGGTCTCAACATATGCTTGTCCAGATGCAGTTGTAAACTTTTTGGGAGTTATTGTACTACATGTTTTTGATTTATGTTTGCATCATTTGCAGGACTGATGTGCTCTTCCCAGTTTTGTCATGTTGGATGAAGGTGAAGTAATAAAATAAATAAAAAATAAAAAACAAAAACTGATGAATCAGCAAATGAAAATCTCAGGTGCAATGAGGAAATTCAAACCAAGCATATAAGCATACTTGGGAGGGTGATGACTGTTGTAAACAGCAAAGACTAATGTACAAATAAAGAGCAGGTGTGAAGGTTTAACTGAAGGATTGAGCTAAAGAAAATGTAACAGTAGAGAAAATAACACACAAATATAATGTAGTGGCTGCTGGATTTCGGCAAATCCAAACCAAACTGAAACGTTTGTAAAAACAATGTGACAAGCATATCCAATATGTGAAAAATCGCTGTCTTGGTATTGAACTTGCATTGCTTATTTCCCCCATTCACCTGTATTAGACTTTCTGCTACACAATCTCTTAACAAAGACCCTGTGGATAAATGTTTGAGATACTCTGCAGCAGCATTTTATGCAGAAATAAAGCAATAAAACATGCCAAATTCACACTTGTTGACCTTGTCTCATTCAGTTTTATTCCATTTGTGATCACTCATCCATAACCTGAGGCAGCCTGTAATATAAAGAGGCCACAGAGATTTTTGGAAATATGATGCACAGTAAAATCTCCTCCAACAGAACATAAACATTGATGTCGCCAAGATGGCTCTTTGGGATGAGCAACTCTAAAACAATAGCCTCGTAAAAAAAAAAAAAGTTGATGTTCTATATCTAAAATATGTATGTGTTTGTCCAAAAAGAGGTTGCACTTTAAATAACTGATCATACAGTAGGTGTTACTGAGAAGGGCTCAGACATGGTGGAAGACAGTGACAGAAAAAGAAAGATGGTGTCTCTGTGGAGAAGATGCATTGCTGCTCAGTCCTTACTATTTATTTTTATTTTTTCCCATTAATTGTGTACACACCTTGCTCTTCTAGTCATATAGATAGGTGTTAACTGATACCACCTGTCCTAATTAATTTCTAATGTTCCCTTTTCAAATAGTTAATTTGACTGTGCATGGCAGTATGGCACACAGTGTGAAGTGACTAACAAATATTACTCTAAAAATAATTTTAACCTCTATAGGAAGCTCCCCATAATGTCATCATTGCTGCCATACCCAATGGGCTCAAAATATTGATGTAAACAGTATCTCACAGGTTTGCCACCCACACTGTCACCACCACATGTGTGTTTCTAAGACTGTGTGTGTGTGTTCTCTCATTCTGATGGGTGAAGAGGAGGGTCCCAAGGGTACCAAGGGTCTTCCTTTCCAAGACGAAAATGACAAAATAAAGACAGCCAAGTCTTCGCTCTCGTCCTCACTCTCTTTTCATGCCGCGTCTATCACCCCACTGTTGGTGCATTGACAGGCCCGTGGCCATATCGCTACACACATAGTGAATGTCAATGACCCAGCATGCAACTGAAACTACTAGCAGCAAGGCTCAAATGTACATTGCACATATGAATCATCCATGGATCATCATACTGTACATACTAAACCATGAATGCAAAATGTATCTTCAATTCACCTGTGTTTCAATTCTCTGTCAGTTTTGGGGAAAGTAGGAAGATTCATACACAAAGCTCATGAATTTTCAGCAATGTCAACTATCATTCGTATATGTATATCCATCACTCCAATATGCTGGGGTGTCAAAAGATCAGATCTCTCACAGTGGGCCGTGTGCCTTTGAGCGATACGTGCATATCACTGTCATTTATGTATTCAATCAGTTATCCAAATAACATAAAACTGCAAAGCGCACTTTCATACTCCGGAGTGAGTTACAAATCTCTGTGGACTGGATGATGCTCTGTTTATGTCTCTGTCATGCTGATAGTAAGCATGTAATTTCATCACCATTTCAAGGCAGTCACATTTGATTGGGTTCATTCAGACCAAAATATTTCATTTAAATGTCAAAACGCTTTGAACAACAACAAAAAACAAAACAAAAGAGCAGTGCACATTATTTATAATCTCCTCATATGGGTAGATGCCTCTACATTCCAGGGGGCCTGTGCTTTAAATGCAACACTATTTGTTTTCCATAAATATATCCCACAATGCACATCTATGTAATATCCTTAGGCAGGGGAGCGATCTCAAGTAATACATGTCTGGAGACTCAGATAGTCGACCACTAAAATGCCTACACATACTTTTACACATTGTTCCTGCATTCTAATGCCCATTACAGTAAAATCAACACACTTATAAAAGAATAAAGAAATGAGCTGCATTTAAATATTCTTGTTATTTCCTTTTCTACTTAGGAAAGTAAAAGCTTTCTACGTTTAACCTTGACAAAAAATAAAAAAATCACGTGTCAATTTAGAGTCAAAGGAAGTCTTAAAAGAGCAATTATGCTCTAATTCTTCACGAGGCAACAAAATGCAGGGGTCTAGAAAAGCTTTCTAGTTACAGCTAGTGGAAATGTTTCAAAAATAAATTTCACTTGTGGATGGATGGTTGAGCAATAACAGATTTATATATGCATAGCATGGTGCATGCAGTGGAAAAGGGGTGGGGGTGTGTTGGGCGCAGGGTTTAGATTTACAGCATGCAGATATGGATCAGTTTTTGGAATGATACATATTCATAAGGGGAAAGGGATTGAGGTCGCCAAGTTCTTTGGATTGTTTTCTGTGCCCGCCTTGACACTTGTGTGCTGACTCCTAAACACTCGCGTTATACAAAAGAGGCAACACACTCACACGGAATACACAGCATGTGACTGGAGGACACTAAGGTTGCATTTTGACATCAGCAGTTACATAATTGTCTATCAAAACTTTAGTTTAATCTAAGTGTAACACGTGTCTAAAATTTTCATCATCCTAATCTGTAATGGCATCACTCTAGCTAATAGCATGTAGAAATAGTTCACAGTGTTTGGCTTATGGTTAATCCTCTCTCACATGAAAACTGACTTTCCTACTTTCCAGATTCTTTTTCCCCCTCACACACACACAGCCCTTTAGCCCTTTCCCTCCTTCCAAGAGCCCATCACCTCCTGTTACGAGCCAGCGTAAATTAAATGCTGTGAATCAGAGCTGGCTGTTACTGCATGTGACTGGGAGGAAGCGAATAGGACAAAGAAGAGAACGGAGATGCATGTCCCTGCAGCTTTATGGGCTGGTGTCTCACCAAAATATATAACTGCCTGGCCCGATAATACCATCATGTACATATAACTACCCAGTGTTTGTGTATGTGTGAATGTGTGTCTACATCGATGTGTGTGATGAATTTAACTACTGGGTGACCTGCTGCTCAGGTCCTATCGAGGGGCATCTGCAGCTGTTCTACAGTATGGAGCAGCACAGGAGGGAATTATCAGGGAAAGAAAGCCGCACTGCTGTATGATGAAGGGTTTCGGTGAAAGGAGGAAAATTGAAACATTTAGGTCTGAAGATAAGAAACGAGCAGAATGAGAATATGGGAGTGGGAAATGTGAGGTAGAGTGGGTGACAGAAATGAGAGCTTGGAGGGTGAAGCAGGAAAGAAAATGAGATATTGAGAGAGATGGCGAGAGATGCACACACAAACAGAGTGGGAGCGATGGAGAGCCAGAGAGAGCCCAGATGAGGGAGTTGAGATGATGGGCTGGCAGTTTCCAAGCACCAGGCTGTTTTTCAGGGCTGTCAAGCACATTGTGAGGCATTGTTTGAAATGCCCAGGCTGATGGCTGACATATTCCCCATGAATCTAGCATGCCAGGCCGCTGTCCACTACACTACACTCAGACACACATGAGTTGATGTGTTTTGTGCTTCTATTTGTGTGTGTGTGCATGTGTGTGTGCTGGTCAGTGAAGGGTAATTGGCTGACCTTGGCCCATCGGGTGGCTGGAATGAGGAAAACAGTGGGGGAAGACAGTTGTAAATTTTGTCCCACATAAGTGCCGTTTTGTTTGTGATTTTCCAACATAGTAAAGTGACAAAATATGCAAACACATATACAACCATGACTTTATTTAAGTATTTTGAAAATTGTGCAACACACACATTTAGTTGAAAGTACTCTTGGAATAAATATTCTTCCAGGGCATCAAAAGATTTACTGTCTCTTTAGCCCTTAATTCAAGACTTCAAGAAAATGGCATTACTTGCTTTTGATTCCTTTACTTAAAAAGACAACATATAACTAAAACAAGATCATCATTGTAATGCATGGGAATAAAATAAATATTTACATTATTAATAAAAATGCATGTTAAAAAATATTTTTAAAAATAAATACCTGTTCTTTAAGCATTTCATTTATATTGTAATATTTTATTTTATTTATTTTTTTCATGCTGTTTAAAATGTGTATTTTTGGGCGGACAGATAACTCTGTCGTTAGAATATATAGAACCATAGGGTGGTCTTTGTACAAGTCCAGGCCCCTTCATATAACCTGGTAACTTCCAATGTATTGCCTGCAGTACATTGTGGTTACTTCCTGCCTCTTTATAGCCTGACCCACACTGACTGGGACTTTGAATTTGCATAATAGGCCATTAAAACGATTTGATTGGTTGTCTACTTTTAATTGACTCCTGTTTTGGCCAACTGGGTTCATCTACAGATTTTCCGAAACCCAGAATCCGTGGCAAGCTCCTCGTGCCCAGAATGAAACTCAGAGCTGATTGGCCATTGATTGACTACAGAAGTGGCCAATCAGCTCTGAGCTTCATTCTGACGCCACAGTCGTGTAGCTAATCAAGTTAGCTTTTATTCAATTTGCAGCATATCTCCTGTTCTGGAACACTTTACAAATCTTACAAAATTTTAAGTGAAATAAATAAATTATTTTAATGTATTTGCACTCCAGTATATATATACTAGTTACAGGTACAACAATTCTGACTGCTGGAGTAAAAAGATCAGATTTGTAACTGTACATAGAGACTTAAGTTTAGGTTTGTGAATTTACTCCAAAGGTTTGAAGATCAAATAAATTTGGGTTTGCTTTGTATTTGAATTTTAGGCCAGACAGTCTATGCAGGTTAAAAGAATAAACTGGAATTTACCCTCAATATTGAATATATACCTCACATATTTTTCAAACAGTGACACCTGATAATTCACAACATTCTTAGGCTCCTGCATTGCTTCTGTGTGTTTGAATATATTTTCTTTTTAGTTATAATTAAGACAGGTCACGTAACACCAAGAATGTCTGAAGCTCCACATTCCTAGTGCACAGACTCTGGTTCCAAACATAAAACATGGCAGCACTCATAAACTAAGTTCTGCTGGTTTCAATTACCAAGTATAAGTGAAAGCAGGCACATGATGTCAAATGTTCTTTTAAAACAAATATGTTCAGCACACTCGCAATCTGCAACTACTTTCCCAGTTTTATTTGGAAATAACTACAAGCTAGAAACAGCAACTACAGCGAATCTTGTCAGAACACACGGCCTCCTTTCACACTGAAGAACTAAAATTAAAATTTTGATCCAGCAACTTTTCTATCGATATGGTATGAGATCAATGTTACTGTATATTTCTGTGGATTCTCAGTCATCCAGGACATGGAAAATTAAAAGAACAAAAGACAAAACAACTGAAATTCTGCTCTAGCTGAAGATGTGTGGAGTTAGAAGATTTAAACTGCACAAGGCTGGTATCAATAATCTAAATACTTGGATCAACCCAATCACCTCCATTTCACTGAAGTAAAAGTCAAATAAAATATGACACGAGTGTTCAGACTGTCATCGCACTGAAAAACATCCGATATATTTATAATCCCAAACCACATACTGAAAAAGGCCTGGGTCAGATTTGAAAAATAAAAAAACCCAAGTCAGAGTTTAATCTCCTCACCAGCACTGATCAGAAGTATCTTCCATGAAGTTGCAGCCAATCCCCTGCTTTGAAAATGTGTGGAAGGGAAAAACCGATCAGAGGTATTCACACAGATGCACATCTGATGTTTAGTGAACATGTGTAAACAGGGAAAAAATAATACAAATAAAAAATCTTTGATGTCTCTTTGCGTGACTGATTCTTGACTGATTTTTCCCCTAATCATTTTCTTGATCCCAGCTGCCAACCACAATCTCCCTACTCTCTTGCATCTTTGTTACATTTTATTTCTCTTTATTAGCTCATGTTCTTTCATCTGCCCATTCTCATCTTCCCTACCACCCCAGTAGGCCTTTCATCTCATCCCTTCAAAACTTCCTCTTCCTGCCATTTGGATATTGGTACCCTTCATCAATGTGACTCCAGTCTTTGCCCCTACTCACTCTCTTTTTTCTTTGTTCCCCTTTTACTCCTTTCTAACTTCCCTCACAGCCATGAGGGGACAGCTGTTGGAGACAGACCTGCAGAAATAACTGTGTTACTCCTCTAATCGATACAGCCAGGCACCAGTGGCTACTGCCCAGTCCTGTTCAGTGTGAGTTTGAGCGTCTGTTCATGGGATGTCTGTGAGGAGCTGTGACTGTGTGTAGTTCACATTTTCCGCCAGGAGGCAGAACCAGCAGATAACCAAAGGCATATCTGCCTCTGCCATCAGCGGAGAAGGACAAGATTTAATATGGGCATATCCCTTCCTCGCTGTCCATCCTTCAATCACCCCTGCCAGCCTCCCTGTTGTGCTGTTCTCCCTCCATGTTTGTCATTCCCAAATTCTCGGTCTAATTTAATAAGAAACCAAAGACAGAGAAAGAATGGCAGATTTCATAAAGTGTAATTCGAACAGATAAAAAACAAAAAGCAGCCTGCGAAGAGGCACTTGGTAATGAAACACTGCCTCCTCTGTTTATCTTAGATTCTGGTTCCCATATAGCTCAACCAGTGCACACACACTGTGCTCACTAAATGATTGCTTTCTGAAAATAAATACTAATAAACAGAATGAACTAATCAACCTCAGTAAAACTTTTTTTTTCTCTACATTATTATTTTTTTATTTTTACTAAGGTTATGTGGAGTCCTGATAAATGTCAGTATCAATATCCTAATTAAGGTGCGCAGCAGTCAGAGCTAACTCAATTGAGACTGATATGGAGAAATGTGTATGCGTTATCTTTATCATAACTAAAGATGTGACCAGAAGTTGGAAACTGAAGTCCCAAAGGATGGGCAGTGGTTGGCTGCAGTACACATTTTAAATTCCACCACTCAATGTTAATAAATGGAACATTGCTGACTAAAACAAAATATACTACAGGAATTTATTTTTTATTTCTTTATTTTTCTGCATGTATCGATTTTGGGTAATTTATGTAATTGTTACCTGTCACTGTATGTTCAGATATGTGTATGGCCATATGTTTGATTTTAATTTGTGTTTGAGGCTGAACAAAACTGTCATGTTACACTGTGACTGACAATGTCACAGCCTGTTAGCAAGTTGGTCAGGTGTGAGGGGGGGGGGCTTTTAATTTAGGGTAGAAACACAGTACGCAAAAAATACCACATAGCATCTCTCAAAGTACAGACATTTTGGGTTCAGAGTTGAACAACAAAAGAGATAAGACATGTTTTATCCAATTTTATTAATGTTTCAAACCAAGAAAACTTGGCTTATAACGGTACCTTAGAAAAGACAAATAGTTGTTGCTTTCATCGTCAGTCTGAATTCTATTTTGGGATAAGAACAACAAAACTGCAATTACAATGGATTTACTACAATATTTATTAAGCAACCTGTATGAATGTAGGTAAACTTAGAAAGGGGTTAGAAAAATAGAAGAAGCAACTGTTTGATGCAAGTGTGATAATACCAACATTCAGTCACTTGAATTACTGGGTTGGACACCAATGTGGAGGTAGAGCTGTTGACTCACAGCCTTTCAGTGTGAATTTACTGTACATGTGTGACATTTCTTTAAGTATAATAACTCTCCCACAGTCTAAAACCACGTACTGTATTAATATTGTTGATTAATGATGATGAATTGCTGATTAATATTGTTAAGTTTTCTCTTGGTATGAGTGTGTGTGAACATACAAGAGTTATGGGAAAATGGTCTAAACTTATATAGCACTTAATTAAGTCCCTATGGGCTCCAAAGCACTTTATACCTAACTCATACACTGATGGTGGTAAGCTACATTCACTGGTGCCACCGGACCCTTTGACCACCACCAGCAGCAAAGGTGGGTGAAGAGTCTTATCCAATGACACAACGACTGAGATGGATGGAACTGGGGATTGAACTTGCTACCCACTGGTTACAGGACAACTCCCCTAACCACTCTGACACAGCCGCCCCATTGTTCAATGTGTTTTTATTGGGGTTCAGTAGACAGGTGACTTGTCCAAGGTGTACCTTGTCTTTTGCCTACTGGCTGCTGAAACAGGCACCAGCTTCCAAGAACACTGAACTGGGTTAAGTGGGTATAGAACCAGAAAATCAGAAGACACATTCACAAAACACTTCAAGCTGGGACCTAGACACTCTCTGGCAGTCTTGTAATTTCAGAAAGGACCAAGGTGATCTGTTGGGGGTTGAAGTCAGCCCATCGCTATTGTACCTTTGAGCCACCAAATGTTAATGAGCCATTACAGTCAACATGTAAAAAAGTAAGCCTGTTTGGCTCAATAATGTGATGTAGTCATGTGTGACAATCCAGATGGGTTGGATTAAAAATGTAAACAACAATAAACAAATTCATTAGCATGGATAAGACTGCACAGCACAGCAACTTTGCATTTAGTTATAAACAGATGAGGATGTTCCACACCTCTTTTTGGTTCTGCAAAGCAAATTCCATTTTTTAAAGCTCACATTTTTGGGAGATGTGGCTGGCCTGATTTGGGATTCATGAATAGCTTACAGATGAACTGTTTTGTGAAAGTGTCTAGTGAGTGATTTTAAACTGTATCTGAGTAACTGTCTGATTGACTGCCATGCAAGGATTTATCACAGAATCTCTTAATTTAAATGTACCTAACTAGATATCTATTTATTGCAGGTGAGGTACAGAAAGCAACACTTCAAATAAAAAACAACTGAGCCATAAATTCATATGTCACATGATCACACGGTGAATCACGTGCTCAGTATGCAATTGGTTTAAGTCTTTGCACAGAGCACACGAAGCACAACATATTGAAACTTCTCAGGCATTTCACGAAAAATTTTGAGATGTTCTTTTTTTTTATTACTTTCCAAGAACTATTTAGCTCTGTGGAAAAGAGTTGGTCCGTGTGTCTATAACTCCTTTTTATATATGTTTCCTCTTCTTCTCTCAGGCTTTCTCCTTGTGCCCATTTCTCTTCTCTAGCTAATGAGGATGTCACACTAGGAGCCATGCTTCTCTTCTCTCTTCCTTTTAATGGCAAACACTGAAAATTTACAATTTTTTCAAAGTGCCAGTTAATGGTGGACAACATTTTTTTTTATAGTAAGAGAGACAGTACTTGTAAGGCAGATGCTTTATCATAATGAAGATAAATATAAAATTTACATATTGCATTATGAAACAAATGTGAGCTGTTCATGTTAAAGTTTAAACCAGGAAAAGTGAGGCGCAGAGTAGTTTAGAGGCGACAGTAGTAGAGAAACAAATAAAGGGAAAAAAAAAGAAAACATGGGCTAATGGTCCACAGCCTTGACTGGCAAAGAATACTTAGTAATTTGATGGTTTTATCGGATTGACGGTTCAATAGCACTTATTTGGCTTTTACAGCTCTCCACAGGTCCTATTTATAAAACAGCTCCAGAGTAGAGAAGTATGTGATCATGGCTTCTGTCAACGTTTCTAATCATTTTAAAAGACATGATGAAGCTTTATGTGATGAGCCTGGATCTGGCGGTTTTTCACATACAGTTGACATACTCACCTATACCAATTATCTTCTTTCAAACACATTGCATGCACTTTCATTTATTCTTTTTTCCATATCCAGCTTTTAGTAAGGCTGCAGAATTTAATTGAGATTCTCAAGTTCCTTTTTTGTCTTTTTTCTTCCCCGTAACAGACTCCAAAAATGGTGTCACATAGCAGGTGGGATGATATTGCACACATGCTTGTAAATATTTTGTTTATCTGTTTCAGATAAACCTGTAAATGATGCGCACCCCACCTCTATTCACACTGAATTCATTGAGCTGTAAATGGAGCCGCTTCTGTTACCCAAACTTCCCGTATGGAGTTCAAATAAGAGCTCCATGCGACATATCTGCCACGGTTAGTGCAGAGAAATTATAGGCACAGAAAGAAAGAAAGAAAGAAAGAAAGAAAGAAAGAAAGAAAGAAGCAAGCTTTAGGGGATATTTGAAACTAAAGTCATGTGTGTTGACAAACACAGTCAGGCGTTTTACACTTTAATAAATATAAACTCTCAATTAAATGTATTGATTTGTGCCACAGTCAGCCTTGAGTAATTGTAAAAAGTGTGTATTTTTATTTATTTAATTATGTTGTACTGTCATGCTGTGATTAGATGTATTATGGGGTGACTGTAAAAGTTTGGGGGGGGCAGAGATGGGGGTCTTCATGTGTGTCTGATCACTCTTCCCCACTGAGAGCTGTTGCTATGGGGACAGTATTAAATGAATGCTGTTTGCCTACCTTCAGAATTACACTTTGTAAAACCAAAATTGTTATTTTTTTCGGCTTTTCTTGCTGGTAAACTGTGATAAAGGTAAAATCATACACACATATAAATTCTCACATTTTATTTAGCTTGACATTTGTCACGTAATAATTAGACAGCAGATTTAATGTGCCATGTTAATATTGTTTTTAATTATTTTGTGTATTAGTTTGTATTCCTACCTCAACATATAACGGAAGTTCCAATATCAAGACAGAGAAGAGTTAGTTTGATTTTAACTAGCTCTATAAAGCCCCACGTCATATTAACTTTAAGATAAGCAACAGCAAACACAAGCTTAATATTTGTAGACTTCATTTCATTATATTCCTTCTAGTTAACTCAAGACATTTGCTTGACCTATACAGAAACTAAAAAAGACATGTCTAACACCAAAGATAAAGATCTTGTCATTGAAATCCTGCCCTCACCCTGTTCAGAAAAAAAAAAAGCAAAAGCACAAAAATTCGTTTTTTAATCCTCACCTCCTCTTTTTGTGGTAAAAAAAGCCACGGTTTGGTTTGCAGGGAACTCAGTGAAGAAAGGCTTTACTGCCATCTTCTGGTGGCATAAAGATTGAGTCATTAAAAGAAATAAATCATTGCTGTGAAACACAAATGGGAAATGAACTGACCCATTGAAAAACATGCACAGAGAAAACCCGACATGCCCACACACATACACCCTCCCAATGGAAAATCAATGTGTGAATTAAATGTACTTTTGACCCCACAAACCTCTGCAAATGGTTCTTTTTTTTCACACAATCATTGTCCAAATTCTTTAATAATTATTTGTCTTCTAGAAACTTCACATTGGAGGGTGGACTTAGTTGTCAGCACGATCACACACACACACACTATCACTTCATGCTGTCAACATGCAAAAATCAATTTTTAATTTTGTTTGGGAAAAAATGAAGCAGAGTGAGCAATGTAAAATCATTCAGACGCTGTCTTTTGAAATGTGCATCCTAACTGATGAGATCAAACACGCATACGAAGAGGCAGGGAGACAAACATTAGCACACACACACACACACACACACACAAGCTCACCTTGTTCTTTTGTAACAAATGCACAGCTATGCATTGATCTGATATTCATTATCAACACTCTTCACTGACCTACACGCTCCATTTTCTCCATTTCTGGGTCTTCTGTACTGATACTGGGGGCTCGGCGTGGGGGTCTTTGGCCCCTCTCGTCGGTCGCTGGGCCAGCTCTGCTCCTCGGCTGGGAT
>JARVJO010000111.1:2197116-2211186 GCA_031762555.1 Cynodonichthys magdalenae
GTTAAATTTGTTAATTGTCTGAAATTGTCTGAAATAAATTTCATTCATTCATTCATTCATTCATTCATTCATTCATTTTTAGACCATGGCTTATTTCTGACAGGTTTTTGGCTGTTATTTTCCTCGTGTTCCAGAGATGACCAGAAGCACAGTTAATTGCAGTTAAGATGCTTTCAGACTCGCCTGCCTTGACTTGCTCTGTTTCTCTGTGTCGCTTGCTTCCCCTTTTCTGTTAAAGTGGAGTTATTAATAGTGCCCTTTTTAACCCTGCAATTTGACTTCTTATCCACACAGAAATGCAGGAAAGCTGGCCTGGATCTCTCCTTTAAAAAGACTTCCACACTAGATATTGGCAGCATGCTGTGGTTAACACTTCCCTACATTTGCTTTTTATTTTTTCTTGTGGAAATACTTGTCATGTCTGTATTAGAATATTCTTCTTTAGTCTTTGTTTCACAGTAAATAGATGAATAAATAACTAAACACATATTTTCTATTAAGCAGTGCTTTTGTTTTTCTTTCAGCTGCTCCCTTTTTCTGGGGTTGCCACAACAAGCAAACATTTGGCAATTGTTTTACACAGGATGCTCTTCCTGCCCTATGTTTTTTTCTCAACAGTCTGTATTCACAATCTTGTTCTTTTGGGTACTAAAAAAGATAACCTATCTTGATTGTATCATGAGTCAAAAGTATATTAAGATAACCTGCTGGTGCAGTTCTTTGTGGTGATTCCAGTCCTGTTTTGGCTTGTAGTGGTAGCAATGATCTGATGTATAAAAGAGAGACCAATATAAATTTCCAAAGTGCTTGCTATCCTTCTCAAAGCTCATGTGTGGTCACCAGTGACTGAACAAAAGAGAATAAAGATTTTGAGATTCAGGAGTGCTCCTCCTAAGGCTGCTGACACAATCCCTGTAAGACGGGAAGACACTCAAAAATCCAAGAAGACGTGAGCTGAGCTGCTCCTCAACCATGAGCTGAGTCAGTTGAAGCTGGGCACAGATTCTGTTCAGACTTCTCCCCTTGGACATAAAGCTGGTGGAGTTGTGTGGAAGGACACCCAGGGGAAAGACTCAAAGAACACTGAAAGAGTTATATCTCTCTGGTGGGCTGGAAGTGATCTGCAGCAGCAGCTGGAAAAAGTTGCCTAGAAAAGCACATTTGGCTTGTTTGACGACCTTCACCTGAGAAAGTGTGGGGGATGGATGAGTGCAAGGGAGGACCTTCAAACACTTGAACATTTATGATTAAAGAGGCTGAACACGAATCCTGTCGTCATATTTTCTCCTTTTTACAAACACTCAAAAGTGATTATAGATATGACCCGATGATAAATAATTTAAATGCATTCACATTTAAAACTTAAATGTTTGCCATGTGTACAGTTTTAGACTCTTACATGTCACAGTTTTGATTGTGACTTTGACTAATGTGAGCAAACATAACTAATATTTGACAGATATTTGGCTTTGGGCTAGATTCGGCAGAAAAGAGAAAACAGATTGAATCTTCAGTCTACAAGGTGATTGTTAGTACATTGTTTAACTGGTAACACACAACTTAATCAGCTACATAACAACATGCAAATTGTGAAATTATTCTTCTATCCACCCATTCTGAGCACTGATCTTATTTTATTTATATTTATTTATTCATTTTATACTTTTTTCCCAGGAATGAGTAGAGCTGGAGTCCATCCCGTTGTCAACATGAGACGGGCACATCCTGGGCAAGCCGCCAGTTTATCTCAGCAAGAAAGACAGGCATGCACATTCAAACGTACAGTCGATTTAAAAGCACCCGTCAACATAACACGCGTGTCTTTTCACCATGGAGGAAACCAGAGTGACCAGAGGAAATCCACACAGACACCAGGGGACCATGGAAATTCTGCACAGAAAAAATAAATGCAGATAGATTTATATATTTGCAAACATCATCAAAACACAACTGTATGCTAAAATGACATTTGAATATTAATGCAATTGCAAAGGTTCTTGAAGCATGTTTGCACTTTAAAAATCAGCACTGAAAAGTATGTCAAACTAAATGAGTTTCTATTAATCAAAAACTGTGTGACTGAAACTACATTGTGGGCAAATCACTGGAATGTGTTTCTTACATTGAAAGGTCACCTGAGGATTTGAATTCAAACAATGTGGTGCAAAGTTTTATGCAAGTGAGGGAAATACAGAACCTTTGTTTTAATGTTACATAAGGTTGAGACAGTGAATAAAGCAAAACAAGGAGGTGCTCACATGTTGCTTTCTAGTTTCAACATTTTGCAAATGTGCATTAGATTTAATCTGGAGAAAACGTAAGCTGGAGGTAGTGGGGTTGGACAAAATTAAATTTAATTGAACATTCAATGAAAAATTATATTTATGTTTTTTTTTCTTTGTTTTTGCTACTTATTAACCATAAATTAGAATTGGCAAGTAATTGCAATAAAAAAAGGCTTGCTCTATGGCATTGCTCCATAAAGAATTTGATAGATAAAGATGGTCAAAATTTGTCGTTTTAGCTGTGTGCACTCACATGTGTCGTATTTCATCACAGTTTGTATTTATTTGTGTCTGAGGAAACCGACCTGGGAGAAATCCCACAGTCTCATAGACACAAACCCACAAAAACAATCATATCATTCAGAGAAAGAATGAATTTAATGCAGAGGCAACAGAATCGAGATGAGGATGCTGAAACAAAGTCTGCATACTTACAAAATGTCATGCCCTCGTAAAATATTACACACCATTTGAATACATTTCCATTGGATTTAAATGAAATGCTGCATTAAAACCAATATACACAGACTTTTAGTGCGTACCAAAGTCATTAGGACTGCAGGAGCTTGAGGCCACAATGAAGAGTCTAGTGGCTTGTGATCAGTTTCAAATTCTACCATCTGATTGCTACAGACATATCCAATCCTGCGGTCAGATTCTTCTCATAAAGAAGGCCAAGACCTCCGCACAGTTATTATGGCTGAAAGCGCCTACTGTATGTACCCATGTGTGTGTGTGTGTATGTGTGCAAACGTGCACTGCTGAATGAAACAAAAGAGAGACACTGGAAAACTTGTTTTGCCTCATAATAACTTGAGGATATGCACCCTTCCAGAACAAATTATTTCTCAACTAAGTAGCTTCCATCAAAACAGAAAACACTAATTGTTGTTTGAAACGACAGTGACAACCGAGTCTCCTGTGAGTGAGTTTGTCCTCCATTTCCACACAAGTGCTAGTAGAACAACAGAAAAAAGCTGGCATCAGGTCTCTGCACTCAGGTAATGACTCCATCGGAACAATTACAGCAAACATCCACAGAATTAACTTGTTGGCACGCTTTTGTAACATGCAAAATTATTACTGATAAGAGTTTGGCATAATAAAAAAACGAAATAGCTCCTACACATCAAGGCCATCGATTTTTACAAAAGGTTTCATGCTCTTCAGCCCACAGCTACAGCAAAGTAGCAGTGTAATTTCCTAATAAGCGCATGCTATTAAATGAAATTACGGAGATTTTCAAAGATCTCTCCCTCAACCCCCCCCCCCCCTCCACCTCCAAATAAAAGTGCTGCCTGGTCATTTTGGCTGCATTACCTGTCTGCTCTCGTATAATAATGTAATTATCCGGTGACCAGCGTGATCATCTTGCTGAATTACATTGTGACCTCTGTCTGTGCAGCTTGCTTTCACGGCTCGACACTCGGTGGGGTAATGGGGAAAGACTGAACCCAAATGATCAATGTCTGATGAACCCGCGAGTGCAAGCATGCACATAATGGGCCACAAACATGCTCAAGGACAAGTAGGACACAAAGTAAAGACACAAATATGTAATTATATGCAGCGAAGAGGGGAAGTTACTCAGAAAAAAAAAGTCATTTGTTTGTGATTATTTTTTCATTTCCTCGCAATCATCTACACGCTTGACTTTCTCTTTTCTCGTATCCTCCCTTCTCAGCTTTGATTCGATCACTTAAATTTTAATTTTTTTCTTTTTTCTGTTTCAGCTGCGAGATTGCCACCTGACATTGTTGTTCCTCAGAGTTAGAGACTAATATGATATTTAGGAAAGTAAGACGAAGAAGAAAGCAGAACGTCACTAGGGGATGATAAAACAGAATATTAGATCTGCTTTGCAGGGGATATAGAATATCTCCTGTTGTTCTCCATGGATTACATCTAGTCAGTAATTCCAGACACAGGCTGTATATCAGCATGAAGCTCGGCCAGTTACAGGGTCAGCATCTTTCTTTGATATTTAGTATCTCTTTTAAGGCTTTGATCTTTGTATTTTTTTTCATTTTGCACCTTCTTTCATGTATTATGAAGCAGCTTGTCAGATAAATTTCAAACATCCACATGAGTATGTAAGATAAATAAGGGATTGATAGTGAGTGATAATTCATTAGGTATGTAGGACATATTTAATAATTGACACATTCAGTGGATTGTTTTGGAAAAAGCTATTTATACAGTGACATTTGGTGCTAAATAAGAAATGGGAATGACAAACAATGAAGAGTGAAAGTGGTTCAGCTGCAGCAAAGTGCTACAGCGGTTACAGGAGTAATTCAGATGTTTTGATCTGGGGCTCTGTGGAAAGGGTTATGACCAATTAAAACTGTATGAGTATTTAACAGCTATTTGAATGATTTGAGTTTGGAGAAAGAAATTAGCTCTGATTGAAAAAATCAAGGTAACGAGTCCAAATAAGGCCAAGACCAGTGAGGTCTACTGACATTCCAACTACCCTCAGTCTCAAAACTCTCATTACGGTTAATATGAAAGCCATTTTGTAAACCCTTACACTTAAGTTATTTATGCAGATGTCTGTGATTAACACTGTGCATGCAGGTATTTTTCAGCATTCAAACACCTAACATTATTTGAGTAGGACTTGGAGCATAGGTGTGTGAAAGACCCTCAGGTGAAACCACAACAAAATTTATCACATCTATAAAATTGACAAAATTATAGTCATTGTTGCATTGTCTAAGTTCCAAGCAGTGACCATTGGGTTGCCTTCAAACGTTGATCAGTTGTAAAATTACAGCTAACGATTATTTTACGAAGGTTTTATTGTAATCCTTTTTTGTGTTTAAGGAGATATGTTGACCCTTTTCAGTTTAACTAAGACTGATCAAACCCTAACCTCAGCTTTTTATCAACACTGTAATGCAGTGTACTGTTTTTTGACAAACTGACATTTTAAGTTTTTAATTGAAGTCATGTTCCGAAAAGAATAAAAAAAAATAAAATGGAAAATTTTACAATTGATGCTGAAATTGAACTGATCACAGAGCAGGTGAGTCCAGCATCAGTTACCATGGCAATAAAGAAAAGAAAAAAAAAAAAAGGAGATATGTTGATAACAGGCAGACACAGGCAAAGCCTAATTATCTTTCTCTTTTTGCTGTAGTTGATAACTTTCTGTAAAAAAGTTTTTTTACAAACCATAACATGGTTAACATAACAAGTACTTGGCCTGCTTACCTTACAGCCAGAAAAAAAATACAATGTAGTAATCATTAGAAATGAGTTAACTTAAACCACTTTAAATACATGCTGGTCGCTCTGCATTAAACAATTCCTTTGCCAAGTTTCTCTTTCTTAAATTTATTTATATACTTATATTTTATTTTTTACAATGTCTGTTTTACAAAGATTAAAGGTAACAGTTTGCAGGGAAACTTGGGCATCATTATAAAAAAGGGAAAATATTCTATGAAAATATTCTAGTGTGAATGTGAAAGTTGTGTGAGAAATAAACTGCTATTTTATTATTGTTTTTTTTTCGTTTGGAAAGTTGTTATTGTTTCTTCTTTTTTTTTTTTTTTCTTTAGAAATACACCTCTGTTTTGGCCCTGCTGTGATTAGCTGTCAGTTTGACTGTTAAGTTAAAACACACTCCTACATGGATTTTTTTTTTCTTATTTTGTTATTGATCATACAGTTATCATTCAAAAACACATAAATGGCCCATGGTATAAAATAAGTAAACAAATTCATTTCTTTAAAGACATATAAAACAGAATATAAAAATTACAGATTACAATAAACAATAGTTGGCAAGTGTACTTCTGACAAAGGCACTGCTGAAAATAACTGTAGCTAGTAGACTTAAGCTTTTGAGCAGATAATTAAACAGCCAAAATACTGCAATTACAAAAAAAAACAACAACAAAAAAAGAAACTTAAAATATTCACTTGAAAAGATGTTTAGTGAAGCATCCTTTGATTGGGATCAGACCTCAGGGCTCCTCATTTGTTCTAACAAAAACATATGACACTTATGTCTGGTAAATATATGTTTTGATTTGATTTAGATTGAATGATGTTTAGTTGTGGAAAAGCTACTCAATCAAGGCACTGACATCATTTCACACATAGCAGAGCCACGAGGCGGATGAATCTTGAGGAAAAAAAAAAAAGAAATCTCTAGAGAAACTGCTAAATATGCAGTGTAAAAGAGGAAAAGCTGTTTAAAAATATCTCCCTTTAACACAAAATAGGAAGCCGACTGGAGTGCCAATGAGAGCCAAAAGCCTAAATTCTGCCAAGAGAATAATGCCAAAACTCCCCAAAATGTAAGCTTTTCTTATCTTCTAGGCAGAGGTAATTTTCTTTTGTGCAAATCATATGAAATAATCATATGGAAAATATTAAACAAGAAAAAACAGCGTTGATTGAAGCAGTTAATGGCAAGCTTTTGCATAGCAGTGTGTTGCCCTCAAAGTACATGTTGCGGAGGATGCTCAACTATCACCATGTCAAAGCGGAGTTTTGTATTTTAACAATTTGATGAGTGATTACCAGAGTAATACTTTCTGAGACTTTATAAATACATATTTTTCCTTGCTAACCAACATGGTTGTCGTTACTGACAAACACGTTCCACTCACCACAAACAGATACAAAGATGTTATCGCTTTATTTTTGCCTCTGGCAGTGTTTAATAAAGACGCATTACAAAGCTAATCAAGTTGGTAACTCTTCACCTTCTGGCTGTGCCTCAAAATTTTGTCCATAAAAATGATGAGCAGAACCCGTGCCAAAGTGCAGCTCTGGTGGAGCTTAATATCCACCAGAAACATCTCTAGGAAATTGGAAAAATGATTACCAGCAGTAAGAACCAAGCTTTAACATTGGTGGAAAAGTCCAAATTGCCTCTAGTAAAGGGACCGTTCTGCTATGCTCCTGAGATCACCTACACAACACCTTAATGGACAATGTGAGCTCAGTCCAAAAACACATCAAGACTGATGAGTGAAACATTCATCTTTTGTTGTTGCTGTTGTTTTTCAGAAGGTGACAAAAAAACATCAACTTGAAGCTATAATCAGGGCCAAATAAATGTGTGCCCTGTATTATGTCTAAAAAATACTCAGTTTGGTGTTTTATTGTGTGTTATGTTATGCACTGCAACCAACAGGTTGCTGTGTTTGTAAGGGTTACAGCAAGGGTTGTGAAAGGTTGGTTAAAGGTAAAGTTGCAAACGACATAAAATGTTTCACAACAAATAGAATACTTTGCAAAAAAATATAAGCAATAAAAGCATTTCTTTGAAAAATAAATTCTGTAGTTTTTAGAAACACTTAAACTCAATGGATATACAGTACCCACAAGAAACGCTGAGTTTGCATTGCTTTGTTTTAGCAGCAAAATCAAAATCAGAGGCATTACTATGTATAAGAAAAGTGTCTTTATAGACAAGTTGAGCTCTTTTTGTGGAACTTGCTGAAAATTTAATATTATTGTGAGAACTTTGAATTAAAAAAAAAACATTGAAAACATTGTTTTCTATTTTAAAGTTCACTCAGAAGCATTCGGAGTGGAACGTACTGTTTGCAAGATGGCCTACCAAAGTGTAGGTAAAAATGAAGAAACAAGAACTAAATAAGATATGCATGAAAACAGAGAGGGCAGAGGGGATAATGCACAGATACAGAAGGCAAAAATAAGACTGAGTGAGGAAGAAAAAGATTAGAAACAGTAGCTCCCGGCCTGCGTGTTGTCTCAAAAGGAAAGGCTGGAAAAAGAGGGAAAAAGAAGAAAGGAAGATGACAAGACAACTAGACACTAGCATCAAAGCAGGTCAGAGGAAACCAGGCTTGGAAGCAAAATCAAAGACTTCAACAAGGGGCACCAGAGGAGAAGACAAGAGCTGGAGTGGCAACAAAGACACAGATGTGTGAGTGAGTGTGTGCACACTTTTAGCAAGTGTGTATACACAAGTCTCTGTTTGCCAAATAATTGTGTCTCTTTTAGTTTTTGCATGTCTGCAGTTGTGTTTGCACATGTGGGTGTAGTTGTGTGTGTGTGTGTTAAACTCTCGAGTGCTGACAGAGCAAACACATCTCTGCTCTGCTCTCTCTTCACCGCGCAGGCGAGCCCCTGGCAGCCCGGGCATCAGAAAGCGAGACTACCAACACAGATGGTCAAAGCGGAGATGCTGGAAAACAAAACCGTTTGCGAACCACAAGTGGCAGGCCGCCAAAATGCCAACAAAGCTGAGACTAAGAGGTCCCCACAACAATATGTTCAGTTAGATATGAGGATGTTGAATCAGTTCAGGGCAACATTTTACTCCAACTACCAGGAATGATTTTTATTTATTTATTGATTGTTTTTTTTTCTTGGCTGCGTGTCACTGATTGAGGCATACTGCTAAGAATGCTGCAGTGATATCCAATGTTGACTTTAAAGGAACTCTGAGACAGAAGCCTAAAGAAGTTTGGCTTTTGTGGACCTTGATGAGACAAAAAAAATACTGTTTAAACTTCTTTGCCTTGGTTAAACTACTTGAAACTGTTCAAGGGTACGAAAATGTCAACTTTTGATGTTTTGATTTTGCAGCTACTGAACTTAACTTCCACTGTTGGAAGAAAATACTAAACTGCGTATAAAAACGTATGTACTTATGACACTGGATGTTTTCATTCAGTTCCAGAGGAGAAGAAATGAGATACACTTTTTGTTTTATTGTCCTTTGTATGGGAGTTTGAAAAATTAGTTATTTGGTAATGTTATTGATGTTTATTCTGATTTTCTTGTTTAGTTGATTTAAGATAAAATCTAGTATTTATTTAAGTATTGTGTATTTGTTAGCCTTGCACCTCAGGAAAAGGACACTAAACCCGTGAGCAGCAATATGAATCGCAGCTGAAGAACATGCAGCAAATTCCCACCAACAAACAGCCAAAACACACAAAACAAACCCAAAGAAAAATCTCAACATTTTCATAACATTGCAGTTCACGAAACTTATAAAATCACCAGCAGCAAAAAAATTTAATTTTGACTTACTTTTGATGCATGATTTGTCCAATTTTTTTGACCAAACACATTTCAAAATGGTGGCTAGAGTGAAGGTATAATCCGTCCTTTCAAGACACCTCCTGGCCACAAAAATCATTCTTTCTTGTCTTGAAGCAATCAAAACTCTTCATAAAAAAATATATATACATTTACACTTTAACAGCAAGTTTATTCTGTTAACTGTCCAAGAAATAGACATAAAAACCCTGTTTTCTCTGCTGTTGTCACCACTCGGGGTGCCATATCAGAAATGTTGTTAAATTTCATTTTCTATCTCTTCACAAGGTCTATACTCACCAAGGCCACATATCAAATACAAGTAACATGACTGGCTAAACAGCTGTGGTGTCAGAATGAAGCTCAGAGCTGATTGGCTGATTCTACTGTCAATCAATCACGTGTACCGCGGGCGGGACTTGAGGAGCTTGCCACACATTTAAGTAATGGAGTGCCTATAGATGAACCCAGTTGGTCAAAAAAGTTGTCGATTGAAAGAAGACAACCTATCAAATCGTTTGAACAGCCAACTATGCAAATTCAAAATCACCTGGCAGTGTGGGTCAGGCTATGAAGAGGCAGGAAGTAACTACAACCTGGGAATGTACTTTGGGTGATACATTACTAGTTAAAATCTAAACATTATCACATGTTGTTTTACAGATTTTGAAGTAGATGCACTTTATTATATTTTAAAGGTGTTCGATCAACCAAGTTTATTAAATACAAATTAAAACTGGGAAATCTGAGCTTTAACACATTTACTGGGTTATTGGGAACCATATGTTTTTGACTTACATCTCATAAAGCTTACAATGTATTAAAACACATACACTTAAACAGACTGGCCTCAAAACTGTTACGATTTGTGAAATATGGCAGAAATAAATAATCTGAAAAGAGTAGATTGGAAATTTATCAGATCAAATAAATATTTGTATTACCAGTGAAATACAATCCAATGTTCCATGTTACATGCTCACTCAAACATTGATGAGCGCACTCAAATCTTGTCACGTGCGCGCTCGAATGGCAATGTATGCACTTAAATCCTGCTGTGCTCGCACTTCCTTTATGTCACCGGATTCTGTCCATGGGCTATAATTGATAGCTTTGCTTGTGTGAAACAGTTGTTCAGAGGTTATCCCGTTTAGAACTTTTTTTTTTTTTTTCATCAATTGCCATGTTGCTGAAAATGTTAAATTGTGTGATTTCCAACTGTTCTTTGTGTTATGAAACTTTCTGTGATTTAATATGTGTTTATGAACCCAAACACCCTGACTGGCTGGACTTCTTTGGACCTAAGAGCTTTGCAGAACATACAGCTTAGGTTGATACCTTCTATGGACCAGTCCTTTTATTAAAATATCCAGCTACGTTTTGTTCTGAATTTACTGTCGACTGAATGTTTTTGTTTAAGACAGTGTGTCAAATTTGTGTTTGCTTGTGGCACCAAGCATGCTGACCCTGTGACTTTTACATGACATTTTCTCGAAAGTTGATTCGTACTATAAGGAGAACAACGTATTTTGGATGATAGGAGTATTCAGTATAAAAGTGGCTGTGAATGGCAGGAAGGTGAGGGTGGCATTATATGGGAAAAGTGATGACAGAGTTAGAGAATAAATATGCTGTGTTTTTTTTTTTTTTTTTGTCGGAGGAATGGGAAAATAAACTAAAATAAAACAGGGAAGCCCACAAGTAAAAGATGGTGTACAAATTAAAAGAAGAAAAAAAAATAGAAAATGGACGAGACAGAGAGGATAGTGATAAAGACGACAGCACTTAAGGACAAGAGGGAAAGAGAGAGGTGAGAAAAAGGAAGTAAATTGACTGCTGCATGTCACATGGAAACAGTCTCTAATTGGCCAATCAACCGGCCACAGATTGAGGCTGCCTCTTTCTCTGACACCGCTAGAGCACCTGTACCTCTGACAGGCTCACACACACACCAACACACACCCAAACACACACACACATCTTCAAGCATAACACCTGCCACCATTACCACCTCCTCATCTTGCCTCTTCATTTCTGATCTGTACTTTCAAGAGAACTCTTTAACAGAAGAAATTAGACAGAGATGAACAACAAGAAAAAATATGGTAGGAATAAAAAACAATCTAGAAAAACAACATTGACTTAAGCCATAAAACTGCAAAACTTCAGTGTTGATTAAAGTTTATTGAGGAAATGAAACCAAGTCTCCTGTTTGTAATTTATTGTTACAAGCAGAAGCAAAATTTATTGTGTGTAAAATGATGTTGTCAAATGAAACCATTGGCCAGCTTTGCAAAAATGTCCACAACAGTACATTAAAAACTTTTCCCTTGAATGTTAATAAAAGGTAAGCTTGATGTACATGCCATTCTGTAATCCTAACATGTGTTTGTTAAAATACATACAGTAGCTGAAGAAGAACCCGGATCATTCAGCAGCCAGTGGATGCAGAGAAAACACAGACTTTAATAACATATTATTAGGAGAGAAAACAAAAGGCAGTGTTAGAGCAGGAACACCCCAAACACATTAAACAACGGAAAATGAAAAGCAAGGTGGAATGAAGAAACTGAGGAAATGGCAATAATCCAGGACTGGGTACTGCAACTAAAAGCAAATGAATAACAGGTGAGAGGTCGACAGCGAGCGAAGGCCTGCTGTGAAAGCTGCTACAAAGGCTTAGTGAAACAATAAATGTAAAGCTAATATGAATTGTTATTATTTTATTGCCTGTTATATTTCATACTGATGTTCTAAACTATGGTGTTGTGTAATCTGTCAGCATCTGTGATATTGTTTAGCTCAATTTCTGTAACACTAACTGAGTTGTGTTTGCCAAGGTTGGCAGACGTAGCTGCCATCTTGATTAAGTTGACTCCAAACAATGAGGCAGTTGAAGATGCCCATCTATTGATTACCTTGTGATGGTTCCATTAAAATCCATGCAGACGTTCATTAGATATTTTGCTCATATTGAAACAGGAAATAAAGTTGACCATATGCAAAATTTCAAAATGAATTAAATTTAACTGTGCAGAACAGTTAGTCAACACTATCAATACAAATTAAAGTTTGACAAAAATTTTACTTCTTAAAATACAAAAAACAAAGTCAAAACTCTCAGATCCCCAAATCTGCAGCCTCAGAACGGAAATCTGAGGCTCCAGTGGGCACAAATAGCCCCTTGGCCATCAGCCTCACGGTTGGATGGATGTGGCCATTTTCTGACCTCTCTCATCAAAAAGGCTTTCCTGTTTTCAGAACTGCCACTTGTAGTTTGTTTTTCACACCACCCTGAGTAAACTGTTGTGCTTCAAAAATCCCTGAAGATCAGGAGTTCAGACCTACTCACACCCCTAACCACTCTGGCACCAGCTGCCAAGCCTTGTTCAGAGTCTGTAGGAACCCGTATTTTCCCTGCTGGGAGGTTCTTCT
Source organism: Cynodonichthys magdalenae (assembly GCA_031762555.1). NCBI lineage: Eukaryota > Metazoa > Chordata > Actinopteri > Cyprinodontiformes > Rivulidae > Cynodonichthys > Cynodonichthys magdalenae. The sequence goes on from JARVJO010000111.1 coordinate 2,209,878, forward strand.
ACAGAAAACTCAATTTTGAATGTCTACTCTGTGTTTAGATGATTTTCAGAAATATGCATCTACTAATTCACTTTTGTAAGAATAGTGATGCACATGTTCCTAATAAACTGCTTCTTAGCAACATGTCTCATAAGCCACAGGGCAGGTGTCAATGAAACTCTCAGAAAACCATATTTTAGCTATAATTCTACAATTGATTGACTTTTGGCATCAACTCAATTCAAATTGATCACAATAACTAACTGACCTTAACTCGGAAAGGACAAAACCTCAGCTGATTTTTTTCAAATCCCTAAAAGTTTGCCATGTCAGTAGCTTAAGGTCAAATATACGTATTTACTTTTAGAAACAGAATGTTGATTATTTCTTTAAAGTTCTTTTTTTGTTAAATCATTAGATTAGATTTAGATCATTTAAAGTGAATGCTTGATGCTAAATTTACTTTTTTGTTCATTTATTTTGTGTTTGCTTGTCGAGGCAAATCTTCATTTGTTTGGAAGTTTTATTACGTCTCCAATTTAGACTGAGAGAAATGCATCTTATTTATCTTTAGAACTTCAAATCATGTTGAATTTAATTTGTTTGAATTGGTTTCTTTTTTATTTCTGTGAACTAAACAGATGAAATAAAAACTGAAAAAGTGCAACAAGTCAAGTTTGTGTTCTGATTTTTCAATAAGGATTTTTTTTTTTCTTTTGTTTCCTAATGCTTCTGATTCTAAACTTTTTATAATAAAGAAACAACACAATAATGTTTAAATGATATTTTATAGACATTTAATAATAATAAAACAGCCATGGACTGTTATGTTTGACATGCACTATACTGTTGCTGGCAAAACATCATAGACAAACACAAAAAAATAAAAAACAACTCCAAACCTTATTTGTTTACTTGTTGAGCATATGACACTATGCTTTACCTGATCCTTCACACAGAACATGAAAATGCTCTACAGTCCAAAAACAAAAAAAGCTGTTTTCATGAAATTGGTTCTTTGTTACTGCGAACACTAACCTTCACGCTTAAACTAATCTTAAACACAAACCCAAGACTTGAATGAAGAATTCAAAGCAGACCTGAGGTTTCTAAGATCTCTGGGGAATTGGTTTCTTGTAAGACTTTACTCCAAAACACACACAAAAACACACACATCCATACAGTTACATTGATTGGCTAATATTTCTTAAACATAGACAAAAAACGGATGCTTTCTTTGTCCTGCTGTAACCCACACACACACACACGCACGCACGGTCTAGTACAGCTATCTTTATGGGGACCTTGCATTGACTTCCATTATTTTTTA
>JARVJO010000111.1:2217984-2239962 GCA_031762555.1 Cynodonichthys magdalenae
AGGTCCCCACAAGTAGGTGTGTATGCCAAAAACACTGTCCCACATTGTAGGGAATACCAGCCCGCACGCACACACACGCACACACACCCACACGCACACACACTAAAGCAAGATAAATTACTGTGTGGATGGAATCTGACTTAACCCATAGTGGAAGTAGGTCACATGGGGCAAGACAGGTCATCAGGGAAATAACACTGGAATAACACTACCTTTGTCTCTGTCTGTATCCTGGAATATCCTTCTTGTCATTGTGTCCTGTTTCAATATGGAAATCTAAAAAAAAACTCCAAGCTTACAGTGATTTAGGTATAAACTATACAAAATCTACAGAAAACTTTTAGTTACAGTTTTAATATTACAGCTTGTGTTGAAGTTGTGTGTTCATGTGTAGCTGCATGTGCAAAAATGAGCATTTGGGGTAAAATCTGAGGTATTTTATTTCTATTTATTTGAGGTCATCACTGCATTAAAGCTTTCCTCACTGTGATAGATTGTTTTTTTTTAGGGGGAAATGAAAATTAGATGGAATAAGCTTTTCCTAGAATTTATGTTGCAATGTGCCAAGCATAAATAGAAACAAGGTTATTTTTACATACATGATTTTTGTTCTTGTCTGGGTTCTTTCTTTCTTTCTTTCTTTCTTTCTTTCTTTCTTTCTTTCTTTCTTTCTTTCTTTCTTTCTTTCTTTTTGTTGCTGTTTCAATGGAAGACAACCTAGATGTCTTGTCATTTAAACACATTTGACTTTGCATGCATTCAGACCAAGAAAGTTGCAACCCAGAGCAAAAACTGTCTTCTCTGATTTCAAAGTTGTCACACACATAAACACCTAAACCAGTGTGACTGTTTGTAGGCATGCAGTAATTAAGCCATCTGCATATCAAAATAGCGAGCTTAGCCTCAGGGTGCAATGACAACAGTGGCATAGTGTGCATGTGGCATTAATGTGTATGTGCGTGCATCAATATTTTGCGGCATTATGCCAAGTAACTGACTGCAGCAGTGAGATTCTGTCTTTAGTCTCTATCACTCTACACTAATCCAATTGTGCAAAGAGAGAAAGACGAGGTAAGGGAGAGCATACAACTGGCTGCACTCCAATTCTAAATGGCACGCTGGATGGGGATATTTATTAGAGAGAGAGGGAGAGAGAGAGTACAACAAACACAACCACCTCCATGCACAGACTAACACACACACACATTTGATGAACCCCATGCAGAACACCCTGCAACGCCCACTGGCTTCACACAGACCCATATTCAATCATTCACATGCACACTTAATGCCACAATGATGAGAGCACACACACATATCCACTCAAAAAGAAAAAAAAGAATTAACATCTCACAAGTCTGTGCTGCATAAAATCAAACAGGGCAAACTGTAGATGCATAAACCAATATGCAATTAGAGTGACAAAATGATTCAGCCTTAGCACTTTCCTCTTCACTCTACAGCTTTTCTGCAGGCCTTGTTGAACGTGAGGCAGAGATTTGAGTGTTGCTGTGAAAGCTCACCGCTCCAATGTTGAGATACAAATCCCACAGTGCCATCTGCTGGACAAACCTGTCCAAATGGACAATTAACATCAATGCAATATTCACAGTATTAATTTTCTTATGCTGTAGAACTAATAGTAAAAACACAACCCGATTATTTTTTTTAATGAACAAATTCATTACATTTTCACTTAATACAAGATTGTTGTTTTGTGTAAACCTGTCCTGGATTCACTTGGCACAATGTGTGTAGCAAAGGTGTTTTTTTTTCAGGATGTGGGGAAGTGTTTAGCAAGCAAAGCTTCAGCTGCATTGTTCTAAACTAACTCACTAAAGATGAGACATTGCAAAACAAGGTTAAAGGACTGGTGGCCATTGATTGAACTAAATAAATACAAAACTTAAAATTAGAATAATTATGTAAGATTTAAAAAATGATGCACAGGGTGAAAAGAAGTGGATGGAAAAATGTGTGGTGGAAAAAGTAACTATGTTGCTCATTAGAACACTAATGGGAAAGCAACAAATGCTGGACCATGTGAACTTTTGCAAACAATGCATGTTCATTTAAAAATCGTTATTTTCTGTGCTACAGTAAAAATGTTTTTCACAGAGATTTAAGTTTCCAGTACTGCTTTAAACTTAACATGAAGCAATCATGATGAAGAAAAACAGAATGTTTCTTGCCTCATAACAAAACATCTGTACAAGAAGTACTTTAAATAAAAACCTTCCATCAAGGTAGTTTTATCACTGTGACTTGTTTACTCTGTATATATTAAAGGTGAGCCAATATCCTGTTTTTCTGCCACTGGTCCAGAAGGTGTGCAGTGAGGGGTCAGTATTTTGACTTCAGATGAGAGCTGATTTCAGCTCAGCAAACCTTGCATAACACAAGTCTTCACCTTCTTAATTTCCTGTCATAATAACTATCACTAAATATATTTTATAAGCAAAAAAAAAAAAAAGTGTTGTGGCTTGCCTTAAAAAAGATATGAGTAAAGCTTAAGAGTTGAGATGTAATATGTTTGTTGTGGTGATGTGAAGAAAACAATTAGTAAAAATAGGCCTTGTGATTAGGGAAGAATCAGAGAGTGACAGGATGAGATGAAGCACAGAGGAGCATTACAAATTCTAATGTCTGTGGGGACTTGGGGATGTGATATGAGCTGAGAACGCTGCTGGGATTTGGATTTGTGTGCGTGCCTGCTTATGTGTGAAGGGGAATATTTATGGGTGTGTGTGCATGTGAGGCTCAAACAGACAGATGAACAGACAGAAATAGCCAGAAGATGAAAGTGAGATATTGGGGCTATGCAGGAAGGCGATGGAAGATGGAAGAGGGCAGGTTTCAGAGTGTGAGTGAAAGGCAAGTGAGACTGACAAACAATTTAATGGTGGATTTACCAAGACAATAACAAGCTGGAGTTCATATTTCAACATCCTATCAGTGCCATGTTGTGTTTGTGTAAAATTAATTATGTGAGTGGAAATAAATGGTTCCAGCAGTTCTTTCATTCTGTGTGTTTTTTCTTTTTTTTCTATTACACAGACCATTACCTTATACTAAAAAATGTCTTGTTGCTAAAGGACATCCATCATATCCTGCCAATCTAATTTTGAAAACACACATTCACACGCACCTACATTCTCACTGTGAATCTTTAGTGATTATGCTTCATTAAAGAGGTTTTTACAATTTTAGAAAGGAAATAAGGGTTCATGTTGTCTTGGTTCATATTACTGGAGATTAAATGTGCTAGATCTGGGACACAGCAGTCCTAACAGCTAATCATAAATTCAATGGAAAACATCTCAAATGTTGGGATGGAGGTAGAAAAAGGCTTTTAAGTAAGTGGTTTGAATAAGAAACAACTACAGGAGCAGTTTGCAACTTATTAGGTTAACTGGCAACAAGTCAGTAAAAGGAGAAATAACATTTTAGAGCCTGAATTTCTTAGAACTAAAAATGAGCTGAGATTCACCAGTCTGCAAAAAACTGCATACAAAAATACTGGACAGATTTCAGAATAATGTTCTTCAAAGGAAAATTAGGAAGACTTTTATAACAACTTAACCTTCAAAATATTTTAAGAATCTGTAGAAATCTTGGTGCTCAAAGGACAAAAGGCTGAAAGTTAACAATAGATGGTCGACAGTCGGGTTCTCAATGGCAGCTGCATGAAAAATAGGTCTATTTCTGTTCAGGACATTAATGCATGACCTCAGGAATACTTCCAAATTTTATTGTCTGTAAACACAGTTCACTGTGCCAACCACAAGTGCTGTTTAAAGCTCTATCACGCAAAGAAGATGCCTTATGTGAACACAAGAAATGAGGTAGTTATCTCTGAGCCAAGAGGTTGGACTTATTTGCTGTATTTTGGAGAGCTGTTTTCTTTATTGTGTTTTAAAGAATATACAGCTAACAGCACAACTGTCTGAAACCCCTTAATTGATAAACAGGGTTTGTGTCCCACATTTATTTACATCATGTACATTTGCACAGTTTAAGCTGGTTTAAGGCCCTGTCACACTATATTGTTTCAAACAACTTATGCCAACTAATGAAATTATTTTTCAGTCTAAACTACTAATAAAAGTCATATATTTGCTCAATTTGTTATCATTACAGTATGTACACACCTAAAAAAACTTCCAGTTGATTACATTTTCAATGTAGATGTCTTTAAAATGTTCACAAGTTGGCATAAGTTGTCTAAAAGATTCTAGTGTAACAGGGACTTTACCAATCAGGTAAGATCACCATATAGCAGAGGAGTCAAAGCAAATAGTTTATGGAGGCCGTGTTGGAATAAAAACCACAAAGTCAGAGAAAAATGTGTTTCAAAATGTACACCATAAAACTGTTTATTAATTCCAAAACAGGTAATTCTAATGCAGCAGGATCTCCATCCTCAATTGGATAATAATCTTGAAAATTAGCATCATGTAAGGTGCTTAAACATATAATACAATCACATGAGGCTAAGCTAAGCACCTAGCATGCTTTAGTTACGGTCACTCCCTCATAGCTAAAGCTTGTTGCTTATTGAAGCTCTTTATTGATGAAGACAAATGAGCTCATTATCAAGTGTTTTCATGCATGTTTTGGTTTTGGTGTTGCAGACTGCAAGATTTTATTTTTTACATACATACTGTGCACGGATAGATGTCTGCATGCTATCTACTTGTTTTTATTTATGCAAATTATATTATTTATATGTTAATCATGTTTCTCGTGAGGTTAATTTATTTGTTTAACCAAATTTGGTGAAAATTACCGTTTTAAAGGTGTTCATTGTGAATATTCCTGTCTATGTGGCTACCATGTGTTCATATAAACTAAAAATAGATCTTCATAACCACGAGTAGACTGTGAGATGAGAGCATAGAGGCTCACTTCTTACTTTATCTTAATTGCATTATGAGTCCATATGGCTGTGTTGCACAATATCATGCTTTCATTTCCTCATCATGTGCTGTTATCAAATGCTGTTCATTTGCTAAGCATAGCTTATTTAGTAGAAGTGTGATGCTTTCACAGATGAAAGACACTGAGAAGGAGGCATACTCTGGAATGAAATTAATGCCTTAATGCAGTTTAAACTAAAGACATCATTTGGGAATAAATTCACAGCAAATGCTGTGATTATTACCAGAGACTTGCATGTGACTATGATATGATGAGGTCTGAGAAAGGTTTGTCTAGAGAGCACACAGCTGATGATGGTTGTGCGTAGAGAAGGCACTGCAGCATCCGAAGCAGTTCAGTTGCTGAGCATTAGAGGGTGCTAAAAGACAGAGGGGCAAATGGAAGCACCTAAACAATAAAACCATCAGGAAAATCAAATTAAGCGTATCCAATGCGGCAAGAAATTTAAAGCAGTAATATGAAATTCCCAACTAAACCCAGCTATAAATTCCCCCACTTTATTTATCATCCACTGGTCACATTTTACCATACAAAATTCACTTCTAACATGAAGCTGCATTGAGTTGTGATGTTTTTATATATATATATATATATTTGAACGCTCACACACACTCACATACATTCAATAACAAAATTAAATACAGCTGTTTTACAAAATGAAATAAAGCAGAAGAAAGGGGACAAAATAAAGAAATATTAAGACATGCAGTGACAAATATAAAAAATAGACATTTGTTTCATCTTCTGTACATACGTACATGGACACATATAAATATATAGAGAAGTAAAAAAGAGTGTATTTTTGAAATATAAAGGTCAAATTGTACAGTTACATTCCATAATAACAAAACAGGAGACATGGCACAATATTCAAGTGAGTTTGCCTTTTTCCACAAAACACTGTACAATATTGTATACTATGGAATAAAAATCAGATCACACATCAGTTGGTTTTCTCCGAGTCTTTTCACGCTGTTGTAAACATTACAAATGAAGAAAAAGATACATCTTTTTGTTGATGGATTTTCAGTTTGAAAACACTCATTCAAGTGACTTTCTGAGAGACTGTAATAACAGCTACACAATCTGCTCTTCGAGCTCCTGCTTTGATGCCTTTAAGTAGCTTCACAATTTCAGTGCTGTGTTTTCTTTTTCTCTGTAAGTCCCCCAGCACAGAGAGGCAAAGAGGAAATTTGGTAAAATCAACAAGACAAGCATTACAGTATAAAAAAACCCCATCAAGATACAGTTTCAGGTTGGCACAATAAACAAGGATGCACCAGAATGTGGTGAAATGTTCCTCCACAACACTAAACACATTTTAGACCTTTTTTGTTGTTGTTGTTGTTGTTCTGTACTAGTTCTGTCTGACATCCTGCAGTAGTTTGTTGATCTCGTGAGCCAGTTCACTAGTGTCTATGCCGGACTCATGCCGACCCTCACTGCGTTTCCCAGTCTGGTGACCCTGATGGAAGACGCCATCAAAGTCATCCTCCTCATAATTTTCTGGGATTTCTTCCATGGCTGGCAGCCATTTCAGGTGTGCTGGCTGTCCATTGGTGGAGGTGGAAGTGGAGGTTGATGAAGGGGACGTAGAGGAGGAGGAAACATGATTTGTCCCCACAGATCCACTTCCTGGATTTAAGTAATGGGTACTGGCAGCCCATGCAGCAACACCTGGGGGGTAAGCAGGACCTTTACCACCTGGCAACAAACCTCTTCGGCTGTCCTGAGGAACAGCATTGTTACTATGGTTACTGGCAATGTTACCACCGCGACTGCTTCCTCTCTCAGTGGCTGATGAAGATGAGGGTGGGCTTGTTTCAGTGCACTCAGTGTAGGAGTCCATGTTAGGGGGTAGGAGACGCTGGAACACAGAGTTCATCTCTGTGAGGAGGGAACCAGCCCCGCCCCCAGCGGCACACACATCGCCTCCCCCTCCAGCCCCCAGCTCTTCACTTCCAGACTCCTTGCCAAAAGTGGAGAAGCTCTTACGCTGCTCTGAATCCACCGAGGACTGGTCATCTTCGAGCTGAGGTTGCTGCGAGGATTCCTCCCCTGGGATGTACATGTTGTTACGGTAGTCAGCGGAGGAAGTTGGGGAGGAGATTGGAGGCATCCAGCACTGGTCAGAGTGTCCCAAGATGCGGCATTCCTCTGTGCACAGTCTCATAGCTAGAACCAAAAAAAAAAAAAAAGGAGGAAAAAAAAATCAGTAAATCACAGTCAAGCAGGAGTTTATGGAGAGTGCGTGGAAAGTTTGTGCCATTTGACATTTTGGTGAATGACTGCAAAACAACTCAGATAAATAAATCCCTTAAAAGGAAGTTTCAAAATAAAATAAATAAATAAACAGTGACTGAGGCATGTTTAAAAATAAAGTTATGGACACGCAATCTATAAACTTTTCATGATGAGCTTTTAGATCATGACAATAAATACATGTTGGTGTTATTTAGAGTTAAAACATATTGAAATGGAGCCACGTATGAAACTATGAGAAGCAGCATAAAGGAACTTTTGCCAGAGTCTATACCCTTATGGCATTCAGTGTTGATGCTAATGTAATATTTGTCTGCTCTACCAAATATGTCTGCAAATCCCAACAAGGCTGAGGTAGGAGATGTGTTTGTTTAGTTTGTTTATCATTTCCCGCATGAATAGCCTTTTTGTCCATCTAAACAGAAAAAAATGTAAACAAATTAAATCTATTGAAGAAAAACAGTAGTAATCCTGCCTGTCGGGCCATTATCTTCTCCCAGTATTTTTTATTTATTTTTTATATTAGCATAAAAGATAGCAGAAGAAAAGGGGAGGGAAAAGAGTTTCAACACCTCAGAGTCTTTCACAAAGGAAGAGAAAAGGAGATAAAGACTGCCTGTGTCCACAATCCTTCCCCTTATCCATCTCAATAAAGATTAAGCATACATTAACGAGTACAGAGGAGAAACAGTGACATGTGGAGGAGCTCTCAAGCGAGCAGGAGAAAGCAAGAGAGGGACAGAGTTGCTAAGAGAGGGAGAGAATAACATCATTCTAAAAGCAATTACTATGAATTCTCCTCAGTTCAGACATGAAAGCACACCACTGTCACTCACCAGGGGAAAAAAAGAAAAAGAAAAAAAAAAAAGAGTGAAGGGAGGGGAAAAAACAGCACCCTGAGACGCATACCGATGAGTGACAGGCGACTCATCTTGGCTCCGGGGAGGATTTTACAGACACGACTCTATCTTAAGGGCAGATAACGCACAGACACAACCACACACGCACAAACAGCCAGGCACACTGAAACCTCTCTGAGTGTGATAACGAGCGTGGAAATGAGGGTTGTGTGGAAGAATGGGGCTGAGTACAATAAAGATTGTGTCGGCAACAGGGTGAATTTAGTGGCTGTAAAGGCAGGTGTATAGACAAATAATAGGCTTAGGTTCGACACTGTCCATGGTGCTGAAATTTGTCAGGCAGGCATTACGGTGGAGAGCTGGGTGTGGTCTGCATGATGTACCACTCAGGCCACTTCTCTTTTGTTTCAAGTTGTAAGCTTTAAATTCTATTCAGTTTACTTCAAGAGGTTTACAACTAATTAGATAGCACAAATTGATTATGTTCACTGAACATATTTAGCCAAAGTGTGATTGTACCCACAAAACTGAAGTGATAGCTGAGCTGCTGCAGAAGGTGTCAGGGCTGTGAGGTAACTGATTAGTGTCAAGTCTTTCAAGAAAAGTGAAATATGAAGAAAAAAGAAATACAAGTGTTGTTTCAGATGGCTGCTAAGACTGAGGCAAGGTGTTTGAAACTAACTAACTAAATAAATAAATCTCACCTGGGTGGAGTCGATGGTGCATTTCGAGATGCATCAGGTCAGAAAAGCCCTCCCCCAGCAGCAACCTGTCCACAGGGGATTCCCGCCCCATCTCACAATCACTGTCTCCCGCCTCACTGTCCCCACGGCCACTGTCCTTCAGGCTGAACTTGTCCATGTCCTGCAATGCATACCTATGTAGAGAAATCCACATAAAATAGTTTGTAAACATGGGAATGCCTTTAGAAAACTGGTGATGCAAGTTTAAGTTTTTCACATAAAAAGCTGGTTGAATCAGTCTGTTGAGACTAAATCCATCATATCAGACTTAAGGCTGCTTCTGCAAATCTGTCAAATCACAAGACAAGGTTTGGCCTATAAATTCTACATGCAAGTAAATCCCACATATAAATCTATCCCAGCAGCCACAAGGTGCATCAATAAATCTATCACTTAGAAATCATAAGGAGATATCATGATGAAAGTTTAAATGGATGCAGACTTTCTAACCTGAGCCTGTTTTCAATGAGAAGTACCATGAAAACCAATGTGTGATAAAAAAAACGCATTCTGTTACACTGAGTGATATCAGATGTGATAACAAATTGAATATGAAACAAACAACAACAAAATTAAAATCAACATTTACACACAATTAAACAATGTAAATGATCAGTTGACAAATATACTTCACAACAGGTTGATGGAACATGAAGTACACAATGAAAAACGAGAGGTTTTAAAAATTAAACAAAAGATAATCTTTTTTTTTTTCGGGAAGAGGAGAGGGGCTTGGGGATAGGGGTAAATTACCTGTAGCTGCGGGAGTATTTGTTGCCACGGAAACTGGGTCTGGGCTGGTACTGGCCCTGATGGAGCATGGACAGAAGCTGTGAGACTTGCTACATCCAAAAATGACAAAAACAAACAAAAAAAAATAAAACAAACAAAAAGAAACAGAAAAGGGGGGATGAATAACAGATGGGACATTGAAGTGGGGGGAAAAAAGAACAAGAGACAACAAAGAAGACAAAATAATAGATGAGTAAACACAAAATGGATGATGGAGAGGCTGCTAAAAATGGGTGAGACAAAATGGATGACATTTAAACAAAAAGGGGACATAAGATGAGGCGAGTCTAAATGAATATGGAAACATGTGACTGAGGGTTGAGTCATGACAATGATGGAGGTTATAGTGACAGGGTGTAAACAAGGTAAAGACAAAGACATCTGTAATCATCAACAGTTTTAATGAGAGTCAGTCTGAACTACAGGGCAGTGTTGATTAAGTCACTGTCACATTTGGAGATGAGTTAATTTGCTCAGAGACAGCTGTGTGTGAAGGAGGAGGAAGCTAGAGTGTGTTAGTAGGTGTGTTTGTTTAAAACAGAAACTGACACAGATTTTAGGGCTGAAGGACCACATGTGAAATTTGAAGACACTTCTGTGTTGGTATTTGCATTCTCACCTCCACCGGTGGAGTTGCATGAGCCAGTTCCAGGGCAAAGCTCTCTGGGATGTGATTGGAAGAGATGGTCACTAGGCTGTTTAAGGATTGGCGGCTGTGTTGGTTCTGCCTGCTCCCGATCTGAGCTCTGTCCATTGGAGGCGTGGCTGAGGGCGAGCGGTGGTGAGCTCTGATAGGAAGGGTGCCGTTAACTGTGGGAACCAGGGTGATGTCACCTTTGTGGATTTGCCGTGAGGGCTTCTTTGGGTGGTGCTGGTGGGTAGATTCGGCTACCCGGCAGTTGTAGGAGTGCCTGTTGTCTTTTTTCTCCCGTTTACGGTGAGTGGCAAACACCACCATGATGATCAGGAGCACGACACAAATAGTCAACAGTGAAATGATGATAACCAGAGACACGTCAGGAAAAGAAGACTCCCCCTGGTCCATCGGCTGCACATGGTTCTCCATGTTCTCATAAAGGGTGATTTTCAGAAAAGCTTTGGCGCTGAGACTTTCACTTCCCTGATCTCTGACTACTACTGTGAGCTCAGCATGATCACGAGGAAAGTTCTCCAGACTAGCATTAGCATGGATCTCACATGTTCTTGGGTCAATAAGGAAGAATCCTTCCTCGTTGCCACTGACAATGGAGCAGATGAGCTCAGCATTGACCCCTGTGTCACGATCGGTTGCTCTGACAACGGTTACTAACTGTCCAGCTTCGGTGAACTTTGATGCAGGAATATCTGCTGTAAAATTCCACAACTGTGGCACCACAATGACCGGAGGGTTGTCGTTTTCATCCAAAATATTCAGAATAACTGTAGCATTGCTAGTCAGAGCAGGTTTTCCCGCATCCTTTGCTTGAACAACAAAAGAGATCTCACTCACATCTTCGCGGTCAAATGTGCGCAGAGCATAGATGGCACCGTTTGAGGGGTCAATGGTCACATAGGTGGAGATGGGACTTCCATGAATGGAGTTTTCCAGGATGGAGTAGCTCACCTGTCCGTTGGCATCCAGATCTGGATCAGTTGCCATGATGGATGTCAAATATGCTCCAGGGGCATTGTTTTCTGATTTGAAGATCTCATACCGTCCCTTCTCAAAATGTGGCGGGTTGTCATTTTCATCAGTAACATGCACAGTGAAATGTTTAACAGTGGAGAGACTGGTGGCTCCCCTGTCCTCTGCCACCACAGTCAGGCTGAACTCTGATCTTTTCTCTCTGTCCAACGACACATTGGTCAAAATCATGTAGTTGTTCTCGTATTTCTTCTGTAGTTTAAAAAAACCTTGACCGTGAAGCTTACATTCTACTTCTCCATTTAACCCTGAGTCCAAGTCCTCCACCCGCACAAATGCAACAAATGTGTCTAGTGGTGATGACTCGGATATATAGGCTGCATCTCCATTCCCCTGAGTGGACATGAGATCGATGTTGATGTCGGGTTTGTTGTCATTCACATCCACTACTTTGACCAAAATCTTGCAGTGAGCGGGCATGGAGTTTGGACCCATGTCCTGAGCCTGCACATCAATGTCATAAGAGTTCAGTGTCTCATAGTCCACACGCCTGATGAGAGTCAAGTGACCGCTGTCGGGATTAATTTTGAAGGTCTCCATAATTTTGGGTGACACGTGACTGCTAAAGGAATAGACTATTTTGGCATTTGTGCCTTCATCCGCGTCTGTGGCGTTCAGGTCAATGAGCAGAGTGCCAACAGGTGAGTTTTCAGGCAGGTTGATCACATATGACGGCTTCTCAAAGACAGGACTGTTATCATTTGAGTCAGCGACATTGATTTTAAGTAGGGTCGAACCCGTTCTCGGGGGAACGCCCCTGTCAGAGGCTGTGTACTGAAGTTCATAACTGGAGCGCACCTCCCGATCCAGCTCCCTGAGCACCACCAGCTCGGCATATTTAACTCCGTCACTTCTGGACTGAATGTCGATCTTGAAGAAGTTGCTGGGCTCTAGCGCGTATGTGTACAGCGAGTTCTCACCGACATCGGGGTCTGTGGCGCTGTCCAGGGGAATGCGCGCTCCCACCGCCGCGCTCTCGGAGATTTCGATGGGAATGATGGCTCGGGCAAACTGTGGTGCGTTGTCGTTAATGTCCAGCACTTCCACTTCGACGTGAAACAACTGGAGATGCTCCGTGGGGAGAGTCAGCACGTCAAACTGAATGAAGCAGTTGAGATTCTTTTCACAGAGTTTCTCTCGGTCAATTTTGGTCCGGATGCTGATTTCTCCGTCCTGCTCGCGCACAGCGAGGAAATTCGAGTTTCCCCGCTGCATAGCTCTGAAGCGGAGGGAGACTGAGCTGGGAAGTTTTGCCAAAACATCCGCGACATCGTCTTTCAAACGTGCAATAACCGTGCCCACCTTTTGTTCCTCGTAAATCTGATACTTCAGTGTCTTGCCGGTGACACGCTGAGTTGCCAACACTAAAACAGTCACAACTGTCAACATTCTTGTTAAAAAAAGCTCCGTCATTTTTTTTTTCTTTCTGGTGGATCTTTTGTGAGGGAGAAAAAGACCATGAAAAATAGCTGCAAAATGAACACAAATATGTCCGGTTTTAACTTCCTAAGCGCTCTTCTCCGTCATAGCTGCATTGCTTTCTCTGTGCACTGAAAACACAAACAATCAATTGTTTATAAAAATGTTGTAGTTGTGTTGATGTCCTTAAAAAATCTTTAAAAAAAGATTTAATGCCTTCCTTCATGCGCGCATCCAGTTTGAGGGAAAAGCAGCTGAGAGGCACTGAAATCTGTGCGCCTTTCTCCCTCTCCGCTCTGCGTCTGGTCTGTGTGCCGTGCGCTCTGCTCCGCTCCCTCTCTCCGTTTGAGGTGTCTCTGCACACAGACTTGTCCAAAAGAACCCGCCTCAAATCTTCTTGCTGTACATAAGCCCCGGCCCCCTGTTCACATGCCGGTAAAGACAAACGCTTCTTAAATAAAAGCTGGGCTGGTGGCCCACTTGAAATCTAGAGGAAGAAGGAGGCGCAAGAAGGGGGGCAGAAAGTGCTGCTGCGGGAAATAGAACCCCGCCTTGTGGGGTTCGTTCTTACAACTTTTCACAGTAACCACCATGCAGGGGGAGAAAACAAAGCCAGGGAACACTCAGTCAAAGAGCGCTCTTTGTTTCTCATTGGAGATTTAAGGTTCTTTCGCTTCGGATCTGTTCGCTCCAGACAGCATGGAGACACAAAGCCTTTAAATTCTTATTACATTTTGTTTAAATCATCAGTCATGTCACCAGCCACATTTTAAACATTAATACACTTTTTTCCAATAAAGTTCAGCAATAACAAGCTGCTTTGACACACTCCTCGTGGATAACTCAAGCACTTGCTTCCTCTGTAGTTATTAACACATCTCACCAGCTTATACTGCACCTAGACTTTTTTTCTGCTCTTTTGAAGTGGCAGCTGACTGTTCCCTTTTTCATGCGCAAGGCACTTTGTACTGAAGTGAAGGATATCTTTCACATGTGCCTCATCTGTAGCTGTCTGCGGGTGAGAGTATAAACTGGGTAAGCTGTGTGGCGAATCGCGTTGAAAGGGAGCCGGACTCTAATGAATGCCTTTAAAGAGTTGGTCACGCCGAGGAACAGCTCTGTCCCCGCGTGCGCAAATCTGTTCAGCATCACTTCAAACTCCCGGCAGGACGGGCTTTTGATAACGAGCGCAGCATCTGAAAACTCACCAGCATGTAGTGACCAGGATAAACATAAAACAATAAATAAATAAAATCCACGCGTACCAGGAGAGGTTTAATAAATGTGCACAACAGAGACTGAGCATTCTGGACACCATCTGGCACGGTTTGTTTGCCACCAGGACCCTGTTATTACAGCCGACCAAACAGAACTCCAGCAGAGACCCCCAACCTCTGGGAAGAAATGAGCGGTCATGGAGGAATTGTAGAATTAGAAACTTTTCCAAATCCATTCATACATTTTGCACACACATTTGTTTAGTTTGAGTCAAAGATAGAAAAACTATTCTGAAATGTGTCCTTTTTTAAACAATAAATTAAATAAAATGTTAAGGCAGTTTGCCAAAAAATTGTGTCTGCTCTCTGCCCTGCACTACTATTTAACTGTTTAAAACCTTTTAGCCAATTCTTTCAGAAATTACTTTCCAAGTATGACAGGATAAACATAAAATCTGCAAAACAAATTAATAATTTACAAACAGCTGCTAATCCCACAGCATGGGGAATGCTATAAAAACACAATTTTAAGACCTATTGATGTTATCCATTTGAGCCAGGTTTTTCAGTGTGGGTTGGTCTGTTAATGCATCTGCACAGCTTCTAAAGCTTTTTTTGTGCCTTGTTTTGAGAACAAAAGCTTATTAAATATTCCAAACGTGCATGGACACCAACCAGAAGCTCCCCTTTTGAACCCAGACCCCTTAAATTAGCAGAAAACCTTTATTCCCACTCCCAATGTCTATTCATCGCCTGAGCCATGTCTGTAAAATGTTTGTATTCACTCCCCTTTTGCACATCTTTCACCATAGCGCGCTTGGTATTTAAACAGGTTTGATACGGGCACCCAACATTTCCATAGCTCCAAATGCTCACAATGCAGTAATGCAATTACTCCCTGCGTCCCAAAGAAGCTAATCACATTTGGAGAACAAAGTCAGCGCATGAGTTTATGGAAGAAGCAAGGAGAAGAAAGGGACAAGGTTTGCAGGGGTTGTGGTTGCGCGGGGGTTTAAACACTGCAGAATGCAACAATTAATGCATAGCGGGGGTAGACTATAATCTAAGTAAAAGCAGATGGAGGCCTAATACGTTTAGCCACGCTAGATAACCAGAGGAGCCTAGCAGCCATTTTTGGGCTTAAGGGAAACCAGTAATTGGGCTAAATATTCATCCTCTGCAGCAGGTGCAAGGACACCATGTCTTTAGGTTTATTCCATTTTGTTTAACTTAACCTGTTTCCAGCTTCCCATACATAATTTTATTGATCCATAGGTGGCACTGAGGCCCATTGCAGTCTGCACAAATGTATGCAATCAGCATAAACAAACTGCCTTCTCTTCATTGTGTCTTGCAGCCATAAGGTCGTGGAAAAAAAAAAAAAAATAAATAAATAAATGAATGTCTGTCTCCACTAGTTTTCAGCAGCCATCACCTCCCCACCTTTATACCCCAATCATTTTGGCAAGTAGAGAGCCCATGTAAAGAAATGTGGCTCTGGACTACGGTTCAGACTGGAGTGTATGCATGAGAGCTGTGATTTTTGTGGTTTAGTTGTAAAGGCACGCGAGCATCTGTCGCCTCGTCTGCTCGCTCATTGTCACTCATTCAATTAGTTGCGATTTGGTGGAATCCTTTCCAGAAGCGGGAGGGGGTGAGTTCAGGACCACATAGAGGTTGGGAGTTGTGCTTTCACTGCTGCTGGAGGGAGAAGTTGACCCCCCCCCCCACACACACACACACACACAGACATACACAACCACCCCCACGAGAGCAATGATTGTTATTCATCAGAGTCTCCATCTCCTCCTATTCTCTGCTTTCATTAGAGTTTCACAAAGCTTTATTACTTTATGACCACTATTGTGTGTGCCTGTTTGTGTGTGTGTGTGAGCAGGCAGGAGGGATTGCCCAGCCTTTTCATGTTCACAGTGCGTGTGGTGATCATAGAACTCTGACTGCAGCATATTGCAAGCGATGTCCACAGTTGGGCGACACATTTACAGCCTGGGCAGAACCACAAGGCACAGAAGGAACGTATTGCTCACCTTTAAAGTTGACACATTTCTGCACTGCACTGACTCTCACTCAGTCCTGACCGCCTTGAAGGGAACAGGCTGTTATTACTATTTTATAGACCTTAAAAAGTTAAGCAGTAGAAAAACTGATCATTTGAACCTGTCGTGCTAGTGCTGCCAAGATGCAAATATGTGTTTACTGCACATGGCTTGAAGAAAAAACAAAAACAAAAAGGTAATAATGTTTTGTGTGTTGGTTTGTTTGCAGTTTGCGAAACATCTCATAAACTATTAGAATGGATTTTATTGAAACGCTTTAAAAAATAAACATTAGGTGGACAACTATTAAGGTTAAACTGATTTAAGATAGCTTCTGCGGCTAAATGACTACAAAAAAAGGATTTACTAAGCACTGACACATCTCCTAAGATCTTGCAATATATTGCATGAAGTTATAGCATCATCTACAATGTTTGACTGAAATGGCTGTTATGTTTTCATATGATAGTTTAAAATGTTTTTTTATTTTTGGTTTTTAAGGAATGTTGAGTTTTTAATTTAATAATAGATTTACTTTTCTTTTCATTCTGCTCTCTTGTATGTTTGTTGTTTGTGCTAAAAAGAAGGGGTAGTTTGGGTATCTTATCATCCAGTCATTCTCTCCTTGGCCTAATTCTCTCTCTCTGACTCACAGCCGACCCGCTTTGTACACACAAACACACATGCAGGCACACACGAGTCTGTGAATCTTAACACACTTTTTCTGACTGAATGGCACTGACAGCAAGGTGCTTTGACCCACCAAGACGTGGCACAGAGAAACACAAAGGCTTCAAAAGCAATCTCCACCACAGCACTGAGGATGGAAACTTTTTCTTCTGTTTTCTTTCTTTTCATACATAAACCTCAGCTTCACATGTAATAATGATAAAAATAAATAAATAAAAAGAAATAAACATTGCTGAACTGAATCATCAGGATCAAAGTAAATCAATCTGACACTTGTGTATGTGGTCTATGTTTGAGCTTTAAACTTCGCATTACTTCAGCTCATACAGCCAAATTAGCAAACAACATAGGACTTTGTTATTTACAGGATCACACACACCAGTTGATTATTTTTTTCTGTATATAAAATCATACCACTTCTTTAAAAATAAAATAATAAAATAATGTGATGCATTTGCAATTCACATATAACAAAAACATACTGTTTTCCAGTGTTACTCCCACTCTTTCTCCAACTTTTTGACTCCTCATTCAAAGTTAGGATGGGTAATGGTCAAAATATCTCACTACACCCACTCCAAAAACTGACATGTCATCAGTCAGTGCTGGTCCGTCTTTATGTAAAAAACACTACATCCAATCATTACTTTTGAGAGATTGATTAACATTTTAGTCATTCATGAGTTTTTTTTTTGCTTTTCCAACAAACAAAAACACTAACTTAAGCATGATCAAAACCTTTGTTGCTTGTTTTGCTTTAGATAGTAAAAAATCATGCAATTGTTGCAATGTGAGGCAGGAATAAACCCAGGGTGCAGGTAGGTTCAGTAAACAAAAAACAAAGTCTTTAATATAAAGCAAAAACCAGCTGACAAGCAGCTCAAAACACTGGCTTGGCTTGGCTTGGTCAAGGCTTAAGATACATGAACAGATCAAAACAGGCTGGGGGAAACAGCACAATGAACCAACAGACACTGAAGACAGGACACAGAATATTAAGACCAACTAATTAGAGAAAACAAGAAACACCTGGGAAAGAAACATGAGGAACATGTGGGAAAACGTGGGGCTGGAGCAAGAAACAGAGAGGGACAAGACAGAAAACTAGAAGAAAACATAAACACAGATCATAACAGTAATCATATAAACAAGGAAAAGTAATGTCGATGTCATGGGTTGCACCAAGTGTAGACCATGGCCCACTGTGGCCACACCCTGGGCCATAGGCTGCCAGTGTCGGCTGCATAAACTGCTGTAAAATGACACAATCTGGTCTATGGATGATGTTTGCATGACCACACAACACCCCGGTACCATGGTGTTACGTTTTATATCACAGGTTGTCTTTTCACGGTAAGACTTCACAAAATTCAGTATTGTTAAAAAAAATTTAAAATAACATCTCATTGCAGAATACATGTCATCTGTTAAGTTGCTAAACCTACATTTAAAAAGAAATATTAAGTCTGTGATAAATTTCCAAACCTAAAAACACTAAACTCTGTCGAAAAAAACCCCAACAAAAACCAAACAAATAAATAAACAAAAATAAAAACATTCAAACCTCCACCTTTTTTGTTTTTTTCTGTTTAAATCACTGAAAGAATCCTGGGATATCATCTGTCTCCTAGTTTCTGGGGTTTTGTTGGCTGTAGATACACCCATGGTTGTGACAGCCTGCAGCGTGCAGCAGTGACATAAGCGCCCAATAAATGCGCCCTATTGCTACTACCACTGAAATGAGACACAGTCGCTGAGCGAGGGGCAGATTTACCCTGAACAGGTCAGAGGTCCATCACGGGGCCACATAGAGACAAACAGCCATACACTGTCACACCAAGGGACAATTTAGAGTAAATAATCCACTGTGAGCGGAAACTGACTTACAGAAAACCCACGCATGCACAGAGTATGCAAACTCTACAGAGAAAGGGTCCACTCCTGCGATCTTCTTGCTGAGAGGCAACAACTCTATCACTGAGCCACCGTGCTGCCCTGGAAAAGCTGTTTCCACATGGGAATTTTTTATTGTCCTTTTACAAGAGTAAAAAATATGGCTAAAGCTATTCTGCTGTTAAATAACCATAATTGTTACATATTCTACTTTTAATCTGATATTTAATGTAATGATTGTGTCTTTGTTACAACAACTAAAATCAGAAAGTAATGAAATTGTTTTAAAAGTAAAGCTAATTATTGTTCCCACATTTCTGTTTTGTGAAGAATAAAGAAACACAATGAGCAGCAGGTGGTTAAAGTTGTTTTATTTTCTTATCTGGTCTTTGTGATAAGCTAAGCTATACTTTCTTGCAAGAAGCTCCATCTTTATTGACTGCATTATCTCTTCAGTCTTTTCATCTGGCTCACAGCAAGAGATCAAATGTTAAACCTCAAGAATAATTATTATTTTACCTGCCTTTATGCAACAGTGCCACAAAGTACATCAGATAAGTCATTGCTGGTATATTTGCATGTCATGCTTTCTGCTATGTTGGTTTTGTTCCTTTTTAAAAATAGAAAATTTAGTTTGCTGTCATTGTTGATGTGGTGTCAATATGTTTCACAGTCTATCAATACTTTCTCTAAAATTAGGTGACATGAATTGTCAGTTGGGTACTTAAAAACATTTTATAAACTCTTTTAGGTAAAATGCTTTATAGAAATTGCATTACAGCTGAAGAAAGCCATATAAAAAGCAAAAGTATATGAATTAGATGAGAGTTTGAGAGCCCTCGGGTCTATTTCTCTCTCTAATGTCTTGTAGAAGTCACCTTGAATTGCTGGAGAAAACAAAGTTAAGGCCTATTAGTTTAAAGGAGGAAATGCTATCAGATGTAAGACACATTCAGTCGCTGCGTGTATGTGTGTGAGCTCACACACATGTCTGCCGACGATTGTTTACCCTCTTGTGTCATGAGCACGTGTTTGTGTGTGTGTGATTGACATGTTGTTGATTTGTTTGGAACTGCCTTTTCCCTGATACGATGTCTGTGTAGCACTGATGACTGACAGCTAATTTGTGGCCCAGAGATTAGTGTTTTAGAAAAGGAACTCTCTCTGAAACGTGCCACATCCCAGCCAGAATTGGTCCCATTCGGTCCGATTTCTCTGACAGAGCATGTGTGTCAGGTCGGTAATGAGGACAGGCCAGACTTTTCTTCATGAAGGCGACCATCATCCCTGATGTATCTGCTCTGAACAAGCAGTGACAGCTGCTTTTTGAACATGTCAGTGGACATGTGTGAACAGTATCAGAGCATTTTCATCAGTGCTACTTAAGAGTCTAAACAAATCATTTTTGACTGATCCATGGACAAAGTTGTTTTTAGCCACAGTCTGTGGTTTGATTAGCAACTTGTAAAGAGGCTAAGGTCATCTATGTGCTGCTAAACAAATTCCAAAGATTTGTGGTTTTCTCTTGTCATTTTTCACTTTGGAATGTTTGCTTTAAATCACAAAACACACACACCAAAAAAAAAAAAAAAAAAAAAAAAACAATTGCATCAGCTGTGGAGCATGCCACCTAACTTAAATCAAAAAATCCATGGAGTGCACACCAAAACACACACATGCAAGAACACCTATAAACCCAACATAACGAGCTTCTGAGACTTGCTGGCACTCTCCAGACTGATGGGTTCATGAAGGAAACAGATAAAGGATAAGGTCTGCAACCCTACATGGTTTGCACAAAACCATTTTATTTTCCAATGCACAAATCCTGACTACCTATACTGATTATAAATATAAACCTGATATGTAAACCACCCATGTATCCACCCAAACACCTATAAATCCAATGATTCCTGGGTGTTTGGGTGGCTACATGCATTAGGTAATTTTCTGGCAGGGTTAGGGCCACACCAGAGTTACATGTTCAAGTACTCTTAAGATGACCCACTTCCTAGGGTTGCACTGAATTCATGGTTCTTAAAGTTCTGAGAGCTGACAGCTGTGGAATGGGGGGATGGATGGTGGGGATGATAAACCAGAGAGGAAAGCAGCTGAAGAACCAAGAGAAAGATAGGAGTGATGAACCAATGGGTGCCTAGAGAGGTGGAGGCAAAAGTTAAAATATGTTGGGGCTCGATAAAAGCATGTATGCAGTATGAAAGCATAGAAATGGGGAGGAGCGAGGAAGGGTCAAGGAGTGTGAAAATGTAGAAGCTCCTGCTTAAAGAGAGGGTGTTGTTATAAGGTAGAGGAAGGAGGTTAAAAAAGAGCATGGAATCCGACTTGAAAGTGGTGGTGGTGGTGGTGGGGGGTGAACAAAGAGGGAATTGAAAGAGTGAAAACAGAAATGAGGGGATGTGTGGGAAGCAGAGACGTAGGAATATGGCCATTAAGAAAAAAAGAGAGAAATAGAAAGTTCTCTAGCGTACCCTCTGGCCCTTCAGATGATCATGATTAAAACCTCTTTCCTCCATCATTTGCACACACCACTTCTCACCTAAGCGTAATGAAAACACAACTCAGGATTGATTTGTGACAACCTCGAGTGAGCTGGAATAATTCAGCCTTTGTGTGCATGTTTGTGTGCTTTTAGGTGTGTTTCTACAAGTATCCATTAGCTACACATAACCTAGTTGCACCTGAACCCCCGTTGACTTGGTCACAAAAACAGAAAAGAAAGAACTTGGGAAAGGTTATACCAACAAGAAAGAAAAAGTGGATTAAAGAAATCATTTCTTCTGCAGGCAATGCTGCTGAAAAGTTGAACATTTTGACCACATAATTTACAAACTGCTCTGTGGAAATGCTTAACACGATGTCACAAGTTCATGCAAAGGATTTAGATTCCAATCCAAACAATAAGCAGCAATTGTGCAATATGATTTGCAGGCGTGTAATTTGTACTGAGAGTTACAAAAAGGGGGGGGTGTGGGGGGTGGTCCTACAATGGACATTTGGAATGGCTGACAAAAATAGAAATTTGACAAAATGAAGAAGTGATGGATGGTGGCTGGATAAATAGAAAGATGGATGAAGGAATGACATTTCATAAAGTGAAACCAATTTTGTTATTCAAACCCTCATTCTCTTGTCAATGAAGGTGAATGACGCTGCATTTAATTTGGTTTCATTCCCCTCACCTGACCTGTGCATGCATCATATTACACTCTTATTACTGTCAGTCACTTAAAACTCCGCAGACATCATTCTTCCAACATGCCATTTACAAACTTCCCCACCAGATCATCCCTGCTTATTAACCTGCACATCAATTATTTTCAATCTGTGTTTTGCTTTGTGTACTTTTGCAGGTGTGGAGGCAGATATCTGTTGTGTTGTCTTGGGTTGTGTCTTTCAATT
>JARVJO010000111.1:2246566-2260143 GCA_031762555.1 Cynodonichthys magdalenae
AGATCTTTGAGTCCATCTCATGAAAAATGGGAGCAAAAACAAAAGTGTTGCGTTTATATTTTTGTTGAGTGTACTTTACACACCACATTGTTTACAAAACCATGATCCCAGGAAAATATCTGACTCCACCTGCTTCATTGTCATAAAAATCCTAATTACTAGTGTAATGATGTCATTGCAGCTTTTAAAAAGTTTGTAAATAAAATCAAATCCTTAATGGGTTTGGACCTTAGAGACACGTTAGCAGATGAGGAGAAAAGAAAAAGAACACAAGACTCTTTAGCTTTTATGAAAGTTTCTATGGGGACCTGTTTGTTGAAATATCTATGGCAAACACATTACAGGTAAAGGATGCAGGATGTTACACAGAAAATTCACTGGACCTGACATTTGAGAAGAGACTTGACAGAGTGATTCATTACCAAATGGAGTGAAAAGAACCACACATTGTAGAGTCATGCAATAGATGCTATTTGTTTTCTTATTTTCCCAATGCAACAAAGCTGACAGTACATGTGCAGACAGAATAAGTACAATACCTGTGGTATTACAGCAGTGAAGTGTGGCTTAGTTACCGTTTGTCTTGTTGATATTTAATGTGTGAGCTCGCCTGTCTTTCCACAATTTTCCCCAGCCTCCATCTCCATTGCAATCTCTTCCTCTTGTTCTGTCACTTCTACCTCCACTTCTTCTTCCTTTTGTCTCGTTTTGGTCCTATCATTTTGGTCTCCCTCCCTCCATCTGCCAATTCTCTCGTCTGCTACGCTTGCTGGAAAAGTGAACGTGTGTTTCACCAGTCTGCGGTGTGTCTGCCACTTTCCAATTAGCTTGTATACCTGCTTCTGGCTGTGTTGGAGATAAGATGGAGCTGATACCACCGGGCTACTGTTATCTCAGTTTTTTCCCCCTGTCACACACCAGCAGTCATATACCTTCGCACGTATACTCACACAGAGCCACATGAGTACACAGCAGGAAAATGCCAGCATACTCGCTCCCACATGCATTGGAAAGACAGATATATAGTGGGCTAACAAGGGGTGGACAAGTTTTATAATAAATGCATCAGGGACTGTCACACATTATCAGCTCCATGTACTGCCCAGTGACAGAAAAAACAGATTTGCAAATCACAAATACATATATTTCTCAGTTAAAAAAATTCATGTGAACATTTGAAAACACATATGTATGACATGCATAATTCTTGTTTTAATTTTCTCCCATTGTCCCATTTATGTTCTTATGTTTTCCAGTGTAATGTTTTTTTTTTCTTTAACTAAATGTAGAAGCAAATTGTAGACATTATGGTCCATCTGAGTGGATTTACACACTTCCTATTTTGGATTTGTATTAACTGTAGTTCAGCCTACTAAGTCTTTGTGTCATGTTTAGAGGTAACAGTTTAGGAGGATTGTCTTTGTACATTTTTTCACAGAACCATAATGTTCACTTTTTTTTCTTGTTTTTTATAAATTGTTTGGTTTGACTTCTTTTGTGTCTAAGGGTGTATTCACACCAGGAAAGTCCTTTGGTCCACTTGTTTGGTCTGGACCAAATAGCAGACTATTTTTTTTTTTCCTTTGGTGCGGTTTTCATTCACATTGGCTTTGTCTATAAATTTTTGTCCACTTGCAAAAAGCACACACAGGTGACGGTCATTGCCCCCATTGGACAGGAATGACGGGGGCGGGACAGAGCGCAGACCTGGAAATAAGGAACGGTGTTAAAACAACTGACTATTAAGAATGTCAAGAGCTGCTCATTTAGTGGCAGTTTTGTGATGATATACTTATAATTTTGGGACAGCGTTGGCAAATGCATGCCACAACCTAAAGAAGACAAAGACCCACAGTGTTAGCATTAGCAACAGTGAAGGGCTAATGTTGCTTAGCTACAGTGGGCCGTGAAGTCCAAAAAGGCGCATGTTTCCTGGAGTTGGTTTGGTTCGAGGCTGGTCTGTTTTCACACCAGAAGCAAACAGCACCAGAGTTTGTTTGGAAGCAGACCAAGACCCCCTCAAAAATAGGTCTCGGTCCGGTTGTTTGATCCACACCAGGGTTTGCATGAGTGTATTCACAGCTGCATGAAAAGATGAACAGGGGAAACAAACTCTGGTCCGTTTAAACTGCATGGAATGTTTCAGTATTTCCTTATGTTTTACCTGATCTGTGAATTTTTGTTTGTTCTTTGTAAATCCTGTTTACAGTTTGTCTCTGCAGTCATTGAGCCTCAGCTTAGTCACATTCTGTCTTCTGTAGACATTTTTGTAGAAATGTCCTGAACCTTTCTCTCTATTTCCTGAAACACAGGAACCCAAACATTTTGAACCTTACAGTTTTGTCCTATTTCACAACTTTCTTTAAAAAAAAAGGAGTGAGTGAAGTCCACATAAGGTTGTCAACCATTATTTAAACTTTCATCTGACTAAGATCTATTGTCATGTATTTATTTGTCAGGTTTAACTATTAAAACATATATATTTTTTTATTTCAGGCATCAACAACTACATAAATTGTTTCAAGTAATGAAGTTAACTTGTCTGTTTTTCATTTATTCTTTTGTTTCAATTGCATAATATTTCTTATATTAAAAAAAACATTTAGCACTAAGACAAAGGTGAATATTCATTGCATAAAAGCTTTATATTTTACACTCATTTGTTGAAGACAAAAAAAAACAGATGTGGGAGGCAACACAGACATCTTGCACTTGATACATCAGCTAGAAAATCAATCTTGTTAGCAAAGGAAAATGCAGAAATCATCAAAAAATTCAAGCTCTTGTTTCACAATTTCCTGTAAAACCAAGTTGGAGTATTTACACAGCATTTTTTATTCTGCTCCTCCATTCCTACACATTAAGTTGATATGTTGATTTGTGGGACATATCCTGCCTCCCAGAGGTACCTAAGTGCTTTGGTCCACTGGAGTGAGAGTAGTGTAAATATTGGAAGGAAAACCTTTCTGCTGAACAAACTATGTGACGATGCCACATTTTGTTAAATATTTTCTTTCCGCATTAGATTCTCCTAAATAACAAGCTATTTTCTATTTAATTATATTAGAAAAGAGCACTAAAACAGCTCAGGTACTCATAAGAATATTTGAAGGTGCAAGTTTGTTTGTCTTTAAATGTGTTGTTGCTCCTATCTTTGTTCCGTAAGGGGTAACTTAAAGCTATGGAGTCTTTGTTAAGAAGCATTTCAGCTCCTGTAACATGAACCTTGGTTACGTAAGACTCAGATTTGTCAACTGTTGCACTCCAGAGCTGCACAATGTCACCAATTCTGTTCACAACGTTCAAAGACAAATTACAAAGTGCAACCAGTGGGAGGAAATATTCCACTTTGTGAGGCCTCAGGTTTTATTGCTATTTTGTCCTGACAATGTGGCACTGTTGGACATTTTGAGTGTGGACTTATACAGCAGGCACTGGAGACATTTGCAGAAATAAGCTTTCTTCAAAGAGTGTCCAAGCTCACACTTACAGATAATATAAGGAAACTCAGCTCCTTGTGTGGAGCTCAAAGCAGAATAGCTGTGTCTCCACATTAAAATGATTCAATTGATTTGATTTGAACACCCAGTAGAAGCAGCTTCTAAAAAAAACCTTCTTACAAAGATGTATCACACAAATCTCAATGGGAGGTGGCCTCAGGGAGCACCTGAGACTTAATGAAAAAATAAAAAATTACAAATGGCTTGGAAATATCTAGGCGTTCACTCTGGATTAGCTGGAAAATGCTGCCAGGACCAGAATATTCTAGGATTTTATCTTTATGTGTTCCTTCACAACTTGATCTCAAACAGGAAGCTAAACATGGATGAATGGATGGATGGATGGATGGATGGATGGATGCATGGATGGATGGATGGTAAGAAATATTGCAAACTAATATTTGTGTGGAAAACATCCATTAGTAACACTGCGCCATCAATGTTGCCACCATGTGCCTTTCATTGGCACAAGTTTAAGTAAAAATCTGCCAGTGATAAAAAAAATAAAAAGTGATTGCAGAAACACAGAAGGGAACAGCAATATGGTTACAAATGATGTGGGTGGATGAGGAAGAATGTGAACAAGGCCAACGACATCATTACTGTGCTGTTTTATTTTTATTTTTTTTAGCTTTTAGTCACTGACTGCGACATCAAACTTGCAACTGGAAAAAAAAAATCTTTGAACAAATTATAAAAGTTGTCAATGAAATACGAAGAAACAACACAAAGGATTAGTGTTTATGTAAACTCCTACATCAGTAATAAAGCATAAAATGAAGGGGTGGGCCCATTACCAAGTAAATACAGTCTTGTTATTGATGATTCAGGTACAAACAGTTGTCATGTTTATTGAAAAATTATGTGATTTTGCCTTTAGTTATTCTATTATAATAAAACACAAGACAAACATATTATAGGCAAATAAAAAAAGTATAAACTAAGTAGAACAACTTAAAACAATACATATATGATAAAATAATTCACCTATTGCATACTACACACAGCTGTTGTGCAAAATAAAATAAAAAAAAACAAACAACAATGCAACAAAAAACACAAATTAACAATGTCAATGACACATCAAAATATAACTTCTATTGTACGAGGGTACAATGTAGAGAGGGTGTTTTGGCTAATGTCTAACTGTAAACTATTTTGAGACTCTGAACTGACTTTATTTTCACAAATAAAGTGAAAAAACAAACAATCTACATCATCACTCCCGGTATTGATAATGTTGATACTTTGATACGCCCACACTTCTAGACATTGTACAATGTGTTGGAATCAGCACATTATGTATAACTATAAAATGTTTCATGAGATTATATATTTTATTAATGTTCTAAATCAACCTTTGTGTTGTCTTTGTCAGTTTAAAGTTTGGTGTGTTTCCCCCTTTTTCTTTGTGTGCAAGTTTTCAGGTGGGGTCACAGTTTCTGTGCGTATTTTGTGATGTTGGCTGGTGGCAGAGTGGTGGGCTGCTCAGTGACCCCTGTGACCTGCCCATGCTGCTGAATAATAAAAGGCTATTCAGACACTCTCAGGGTGACAGCATGAAAGGCTCTACCATGGGGAGGGAAGGAGGGGGGTTATGGCAGACATGGTTGGCTTTGTGGGAGGTAAGGAGCTCTTATTATTTGTCTCATGCTTCTCTCCAACTCATCTGCAGTAGTCTTCCTCAAGCTTCTTTAGACCGTTTTGTTTTTTCGTTCTTGAAGTCTTTCTTCGATTCATTCTTTTTTCTCTTTGAGTCAATCGGTTTGTGGTCATCTCAAGCTTCATTTTCTTCTTGTCTTAATTTACTTCTTCCACCCACTTCTACCTCTTGTTTCTTTTTATTCCTTTTTCATCTTACATCTGCAGCACATCTCTCCCTTTCCTGTTTCCTTCCATGAAATCCACTTACTCTAACAACCTTTCATGTCTTATTTCTTTTTTCCCTGACACTTTCTCCTTCAACATCCTTTTTTGCTACCTTCAATTATGTGCATCTTGCTCTTCTTTCTCCCTTTCAGCTCCTCCCTCTCTGTCTCATTAACGATGCTGTCTACTAAGGAGGTGATTAGCCTGCCTCAGCTCTAATTAAAACACAGAAAGGGAACTAAATGAGACCTGTGATTTGTGGGTTTGTGACTCTATGTGAGCAGATACATGTGTGAACTCCTGTTTTACATTGTGTGTGTGAGTGTTTATGAGCACTGGTTGATGTTGCTGTGGCAGAGGGCTTAACATTCAGCAACTCCTTTTTAAAATTTAAAAAGCTCGCAATTTAGGGTTTCAGAGTTGATAGCTAAACTAAATATTTAAAATGGATGTCTCTGAGGGAAATGGTCATTTAAATTAGAAGGTGAAAAAATGAGGGAGCCTGTTTGAGAATAGGTGAATATGAGACGGATCCCATTTGTTTCAGGAAGACATATCAAGTTCATTTTCTACTTACCATGTTTTTTCAATAAATGTTTTGAAATGAAGTAAAGTGAATTGAATTTTACCACTTAACTAATGCAACACATAATTGACTATATTTATTTGAAGTTATTGGTCATGTATTGTGTTATTACCTGAACGAGTGTGAGAAAAATAGTAGGAAATTTCTGGGCTGTGGTTGAATTTATGAATGTTTTGTTTCTTTTGAATAAATTGGTTTTATTTATTTATTTTTTTCATTTCTTACCATTGATGGAAGAAGAAAAAATATTTCCTTATATGTTGTTCAGATTTAAATTTTTACTTTTTCTCCTTACTAGTTACTTGCATCATCACCACAAGTAGCTGCCATGAAAGTGCATAAGCTTTATAGTACATATAAGCCACATAGAAGCTTTATATTAAGTGCAAGCTTTAAATGAAAGTAAGCCTATCCTGTGTTAATTGATGAGAGGCTCCATTCATTTAAACTGCAATGACATCAAGGTTACTTTGTAATGGTATGCAATATCTGTGCAAATCTAACCTTTATGCCTTATCTTGTTAGAAAAGACGTCAGATTTCTACATTTTCTCCAGTCTCAGATGTTGGAACTCAAATATGGGAAAAACATCAAACCTAAATGAATCCTGTTATATTTGTAAGTTGGAAAATCAATAAAACTCACTATTGTTCTTGATGTTGATGCTATTATTAACAATGTAAGCCAATAAAAAAACATTATGTTTCTCTCATTTACCATTTAGAAACCTGATGGGAACCTGTAAGTTGAATCCAGACTGGAATCAGATAATAGTTAATTTCTGAGTATTAAAGGTACAACCACAGTGACATCGAAATTTCAACTGATGTTGAAATTTTATGTTATGTGTTTCAAAAGACTT
This sequence comes from Cynodonichthys magdalenae, assembly GCA_031762555.1. NCBI lineage: Eukaryota > Metazoa > Chordata > Actinopteri > Cyprinodontiformes > Rivulidae > Cynodonichthys > Cynodonichthys magdalenae. The sequence continues at coordinate 2,253,384 of JARVJO010000111.1, forward strand.
AAAAACAAAACTGGATTTTTATTCAAATTCTACAGGAAAAAATGCTTCAAAATTTCTGAGTGATTTGCATTTCTTATAATGTTATTTGTCTACAGGTAATAAAAATGTCATACATGAAAGCAATATTTTTAAATGGCACTTTAAAAACTACTCTTTTTAACCTTGCAAAAAAAACCACAAGCTCATATTCATTTAAAAAATGACCACAAAAAGGCAACTTCTTTGTGCTTTTAAATATGTTTCACAATGTTTTCAAAAACATAGCTGTCACTGTTCACCTGACCTTCCTCCCTCACTTTCTGCTGCAGCATTGCTCAGCTTCTTTTATTTTAATATCTCATGTGTCTTATTTCAGCCGCTAGACAAGTAGAGGCTTATTTTCGGCGCGTTTGTATCTTTGTGGTAACAGAGTATCAAAGGCAATGTTGCACTGTGTCAACGTTTAGACCTTTTCTCACCTTTCAGCACAATTGCCGAGGGCCAGAGAGAGTCGAGGAGCTCACACCCTGACATCTGATCATATCAGGCCTGACTGAAATGGGGCATGAGGCTCACCCTGCTGTGGACACACACAGCTATATAGGCAAACACACACAAACTGTTCACACTTCTTTTTTATGAGGGCTCTGACTAGCAGCTTTGTTTGTTAGTAATAAACAGGAACACTCTTAAAAATGCAGACTTAAAAGCGTTCTTTAAAAAACATTTTTAGCCACACGTACTCTCACAACAATCCACTTAAAGTTTAGCATTTCAAAGCAGAAGGAGCTAAAACTTGACATTCAGTAAATATTAGGCATGACTGATTAAGTACATGCAAAGTTATTTTGATTTTCTATGCTACAAAGCACACAGACATGATATTATGTACTGATGTTCTTTTTTTCAATTATTTGATTTCACTTTAGGCATTTAACATAATTTCTGGCTTAAGAGGGGTATTTGTTTCAATAAGCCTTAAGCTTAATTGTCATCATTGTTGTGTTAAACCTTTTTTTTCTAACTACAACACAGTCAGAAGCAGCAAAAAAAACCCTTGATTCATAAAAAAGAAGAAAAAACACTGAAAATAGGTCCTTTTCTCCAAAAAAAGTACCTCAGACTTTTGAAAAGAGTTGATATGAAGCACTTGTTTGTGCTGCAAAATCTCTCCATCACTGTTCATTAGTGCAGTCATGCGGTGAGCGGAAGAGATTGTTGTTTTTTTTTTTCTTTCTTTCTTTTTTTAAATGAAGGCTCTGTCAAGCATTTTACTTCTCTAAAACAGAATATTGCTGCATTGATTTTAAGCAGGTCTGCTTCCAGCTACTAAAAAATGGGCTTCTCTACTGTCCACATTTTCATATGAAAGAAAAACAATAAATATTTTATTATGAATAAATCATATTTTTCTATATATTTTTAAATCTACCAAGATTATCAATAAATGTTACAACATATCACAGTAAAAAATAGTTCTCTATACAGCTGTATAATTAAGTGTGTTAGTTCTGGGCAAAAACAGTGTAAAGGTAACAACAGAAGCTTGACTTGTATTAAAACCATGTCTGTTTTGGGGGAAATAACTGTGAGAAGGGGACAAATGTTATAAAATCCAAAATGTGTGTAAAAATAAAAAAAAGAAGGCTTTACAACCCAGTTATTGACCATTTACTGTCACTGTTAAGTTATGCTACAAAACCTGCCTTACTTTGTCATAGTTTGAATATTTTACTGCCTAACAATGCTGGATTTAAAATTTTATTATTTTTTCTAAGTGCCAGAGTTCAAATCACATACAAATGTGGTCTTGTTTTTATGTGACGTTCTGAACAGTACGCTCTTTGTTCTACTTTGCTGTCAGTTTCTGTGGTCAGTAAAATAGCATCCTCACATATTACCTGAGAACTCTGGTATGGTGGCAACATCGAGTGTCATGAGGCTCCTGAAACACAATAAGATACTCAGGAGTTGTTTTTCCTCTTTCACTGAACATGTTTCACTTTATGAAAGATATTTGAGCAAAAATCATGGTTTGGGTGGTACAATACTCTGATTATCAGCTAAAATGGTTGTCTGAACCTAAGTAAAAGGAGAATCGAGTTACTAAGGAGCTATAACACCATGCTAATAAAAAATAGTGCAGAGCATGTAAAGACTTTGTTAAACCAAACAGTAAAAATGAGGCTGAAGTCAATGATGACACCTTGATGGTAAAAACTCTATGTAACTTGATGACCATGATGACACAACGGCAGCAATGATGGTATGGTTGTCATAACAAAAACAAATCCACTCCTGTGATGAAGACAGATCTGCATTGCTCAACACTCCATCAAGTGTGCCCCCATTGTGCTCCAGTCAGAGCCCGCTTTCATTACTCTTCATTGAGCCAATGAGTTTGACTGTGGAAGAAAAGGTGGAAAGCCCCTCCTTTTCCTTTTCTATCCACATCCCAAAAAACAGAAATCAATTTCATCTATTGGACCATGCTCCCCTGACTGGCTGCTTAGCCTTCTATTGATGCAGCTCACATACAGACCTGACACCTCTTTAGCTCGCTTTTGTTAGCCCTTCATTGCCTATGCCATATGGCAAGTGAGACGGCTCCAGTGTGTGTGCACGTTCGCAGAAAATGTGTGTAGGACTGGGGTCGCAAGGGGGTTACAGGGGGCTGACCCACTCACAAAAACTCCCCACTCCATCAGTGAGCTCTATGAATACATGGGGACAAGCCAGGCTGAATAGCAGAGCAGAAGCCATGGAGAAGTCGTCTCCATAGGGAGGGAGGGGATGTTTGGAAGATGGGGGCATTAGCAAGATGGATGTTAGGGGGGGATTAGGAGAGTGGGAGAAAATGAAAGAGACAGGGGGTAGATGGAGAGAAGGAGGGATGGAACTGTGATTAAAATGAGAGCTGAGGAGAAAGCACATAAGATATAGGCAAAAATGTGTGCTTACAAAGGCTTAAGGCTGTGTGTGGTGCTTGCAGGAGTGTTGTGGCTTTGAGTTACCTGCTGTGTTCAGTGTGTGTGGGGGGATAAGAGGTGATCCCTGTGCCATGAGGATCTACAATAGGCCAGCAGGTTTCTCTCTGTGTGGTTACAAGGCTCTCAGGGTCCTATGCAAGTGCCAGGGAGTAGAAGTGTGTGTATCCCAGCAGGCTGTTCTCTATAGGAAAAGCTGTCTATGGGCTCTGAGAGATTCTCATTAACCACATCTGACAGCCCAAGCAGGGAGCACACAGTGAGGTAGCAGGTCAGGAAGTGTTACGAACTCTCCTCTTATTGCTTCTGAAGTTTCCGTGCAAATGTGTGTTTCTGTCTTTCTTTGTGTGCTGGAGTGGTCTCAAAAACCCTTTTATATCCATTCTGGGGTTTTGGCAAACTGCACAAGCACACTTTTAATGATAGCAACAATGCACATGGCTCTTATCTAACAATTTCTACCCCTAGTCTGTCCAGATAAATGCAGATAAGCATGTGTGTAAAATCCCTTGTATTAAACTAGGAGCAACAAACTAAAATTATTTAAACAAACGACTTCCTAATAGCACAGATACATGCATGTGTTCCAACTTTAATGACAGAAAGAGGCTAAAAGACTAAGACAGCAAGACAAAGGAAAAATAGTCCAAGCCAGAGCAATGGAGGGATTACAGATTGCTGCCAGTTTTGCTCCCAATAACCCAGTGCAACCATCACAGCGGTTTCTCCATAATGGTCACACTATTACACGGCATTGCATAAGATAGATACGACTATGAGGAGGCACATTCCCCACACCAAGAGAGCTATCTGCTGATTATGTGCGCGTGTATCTGAAATGGATGGGGCTGGCAGAATGTGTATAAAAGTGGGACAAGATGATCTGAGAGATGAGAACTGGGAGAATAAGAGAGAGGTGTGATTGTGCTCTATCATCTGAGTGTGTGTGTGAGTGTGTGTGTGTGTGTCATGGCTAGCTGCTCTTGCCACTTAGAATGGATGGTTTAGACTCTGGCGTCATAACAGAGCACCGAGGAAACAAAGACCCCTTTTACGTTCACAAGCTCTGCTCCTATTTGCTGCCTCTTTTCCCCCCTCAGATCAGTTTCCTCTCTTCATCTCACTTTAAGCCTCTGCTATTTTTTTCCACAACACTAATATATCACTTGATTCTGCCTTGACACCTACAGTAGCTTCTGCTGTTTTCTCAGTTTTTCCTCCATGGCAAAAATAACTATCATTTCTCCTTTTATGTGCCACATTACCCTTCTATATATCTGCTTAGCTATTATCTCTTTTTGGTTCTATATCATTTTAATTCTTATCGTCTGCATTTTTCGTGGTTTTCAGTTTCCTCCAAGTCCTGTAGCTCCCTGCCATCACCACCTCCTTTCTTCACATCTGTTTCCATGGCCCTGGTCCACGAGCTTGAATGCCAGCACCCTCCTCCCTATTATTAGCCAAACACAACTCTCCGACTGCTCACTTCCCTGACTTCTGTTGCCTTTTGTCATGCAGACTTGACTGAGCTGTTGCCTCTTTTACAGTGGACAAAACCCAACGTTGCTAAATAGACACAAGAACAGTTGGTTGGTTTATTGTCTAGCTCAGAGTGCATGTTTGTGCTGTTGCTTTGGGTATTTAGTGTTTGTGACTGAGCATATGTGCGTGTCTGAAGTGGTCATTCGTATACACAGAAATGACATAATAAAGCCTTCTGCTGTGTAGCAGGGCAGAACACAGTGTTTCATTTATATACGGCAATAAAATCAAAGACTTTCTCCTTGATGACACATTGGCTGCTTTCTTTAGTCTTGTAAAGAAATCCACTCAGCCAAGGCAGACATGTCAGGTTTCATCATGTGGTGAGTAAGAATCTTATTAGGGATAAACGAGTCAAAAATAATTTGAGACTTGTTTGATCTTTGTAAAAGTAAAGATTAAGGCAATCAGCTGCCTAGATCTTCCCATGCAGTCATTCAATGAAAAGTATCAGTACTCCAAATGCATACAAACATGTACCTCAAAACCTGATAGGAACAAGTCATTTTAAATAATGCTCAGCACAACCGTACTGGGTCCCAATGAAGACCACCCCTGTTGTCCTCAATAAAGCAAGTCATATTTAATGAACTGATGGGAAGTTTAAAAGTTTTTCCAAAATGTGTCATACATCACCAAAGTGTTCATCTCAGAGGCACAGAGACTTTAAAACCCTGCTGTATTTAAGTGTTAATTAAACAAATAATTATAAATTTGTAAATTATAAATGCAGTTTTGTCAGGAGGGCATAAGAGCTATGATACTATTTTTGTTAAACGTGCAACACAATTGGTTTAAGTCATGTGGATGTGAACTCATCAGACACATTTTATTACAAAATAGCTAATTTACATACCTTTAATGCAGCCTTTGATATAGAGACCAAAAATAGATTAATGACTGGGCATCACGGGTAGCTTTGCTATCAAATTATAACAGCATGACTCCCTGCAAACCATCAGAAGTACAGTATGTATAGTGTTGGATTAAAAGGCTGACTGCTCAGAAAGCTCTGGGGCTGCTTTGTACTTTATTGTAAGAAAAGATGAAAAGCAAAACAATGACTAATGTATAATACAATGCAATATATTGAACTCCTTTTTTCCAAACAACAGGAACATCACTGGCAAAAAAAAATCTACTTTTCTTTTTTGTCACTTTGGTGCAATAAATCATTCCTACAAGCATTTTTTTGCTGTTGTTCAAAAGCAAGCATTTTTTAATGATTGATACAAATATGTGTTTTTTCACTAAGTCGTTTTTGCAAAAACACTACAAAAACTCTGACTGTTAAAAAACTGCATGGTCGTGTTTTCCCAATAAATCATTCTGATAGATGAGGCGGTGATAGTAGCTTGAAGATTGGAATACTGCTGCACTTAAATCAACCACATAAACAAATCAGGAACCAGTAGAGACTGTGACACTGGCATAGGTCAAATAGTATTAGACAGCTAAAAGTATTCAGGGTTAAATAACAAATTTGATTTTGTTTACTCAAAAAAAGTAATATTTTGGTATATTTTCTGTTTATTTTATAACAACAAATGTTTAAATGGGATATATGAACCACCTTCGACACCAGAACCGTTTGACATTCAGAGGAGTGTATCGTCAACTGGTTGACTGTAACAGAGGTTTACAAACTTTTAGAACGACGATCACTATCATATGTCAAAGTGTCGCAGGGCATGACACTGAACGCCCACTGCCTCTGAGTCCCATTGGTGTATAAATGTGATGTAAAGAACTGATTAGTCTCTATAGATTGATTAATCTATATTAGCTAGATCTAGTAGAGTGCTGAATGAATGTGTGTGAATGAGTAAATGAGGGCACAGATTGCACAGAAAGCACTTTGAGTGTACTGGCTGGATAGAAAGTTTCTTTATAAGTACGGTCCATTTACCATTTATCTAACTGCAAGATGAAAAAGCGTTGTGTCTGAAATAAGTAAATAATTAAAGCTAAACAAAAATCCTAGTAAAATCTACTTTCCACAAATGTACTTTGCCAATAACCTGGTTTTGGGTTTTGGTTTTTGGTCAAATGTGGCTTTGTTCATTGTAATGAAAAATCTTTACTTTCTTCATCTGCAACACTCCCCAACAGTTCAATTTTGCCATTTTTTTTCAATCACAAATGCCTAAGCATTAACATACTAAATTATCCAGAAGTATTGCTGTTCTCAGCAAAGCTAAACATTTTTTAAATTATGCTGCTCTTCATATTCTGTATTGCTCACTTATCTT
>JARVJO010000111.1:2266679-2282127 GCA_031762555.1 Cynodonichthys magdalenae
ACCTTTTGAATGCAATTACTGAAATAAATCAAGTTTTTCAAAATATTCTAATTTACTGGCTTTTACCTGTATGTGTTTCTCAGGCATATATTTAAATTCTATACCATAATAAAGTAACTATGTCACCTTGAGTTATTAAAATGATGTGATGTGGAAGTTCGGTGTAGTTTGCTTGGCTGGAATATCCAGTTCCTCAAAGGTATTTTTAATTCAAAAAGAACTGAACTGAGAAGTGGTTAGTATTAGGAGCTCATCAGACACGTTTTCACCGGGTGTTTGCTAGTCATTGCTGCTGATGGCCTGCAGGAGGGCGGAGTTGTGGGTGGGGCAGGTGTGCTCTGCGATGAGGAAGCTCGGCTCAAAGACATAGCCTGGAGGAGGAGCTGATTCCTTCTCAGGATTGTGGCAAAAGCTAACAAACATTAAACACAAAAACAGTTACAGGCTTGTTCGGTTTTAAAGAAATGGGACTAAATAATGTGTGGTATCAGCTGAGAGAATTACACATCTTCGTTTTCAATAACACATCTTACAAGATCTCAAAATACTATGTGAGAGTGCACATAAAGCTAATATCGTTCTAAGCTAAATCCACTTGTTTACACATTTTCAATTGGAAGTAACCTAAAATTTCTCCTATTTTTGTCTCAAATGACCAGAAATGTGAACTTAAATACAACTGAGTTACCTGAAAGAGTAACAGAGCTGAAAATAATGCATGGATTAAATTAAAACGTATGTATAGAGGCTGCTAAATCTGAAAAAAACAAAAAAAAACATCTTACATTTAATAAATAAACAAATAATTTGAAACAATGCTGTTTCATGATGCACACTGCCAATGTACAAGTCATAATTCTTTATATGTTATGGAGAGGAAATTCCCCAAATGTTTAAGTGTTTACTGGGTTGGACCAATAACTAATAAATTAGTCTAAATGTACTGAATTATCTAAGACCCCTCTTGAATTAGGTCACTAACTCCACCAGCGTGATTTGGGAGGAGAACAAAGAACATTAAAGGAATAATAAACTCAATGAATTCCTTCAAGCTGTAATTAGACATGTGGTATTTAAAGTCATTCTTCAAATAACCAAAACAAATTGCTTTTAACAGAGATTTGGTCTTTTTGCATTTATTACATAAGTAATGTCTTGTTATCATTAATAACAAGACATTATGAAGATGATCATGCTGGGACTGTTGAAAGGAAAATAGTAAGGAAGAAGATGAAGCTGAAAGATATATTTGCCATACCATGCAGTGATGCATTATTATTTTAAAAAGTCAGTATCGCCCCAGTACATTGCAGGGTATCGACTCTGTTAACTAAAAATCCTCTCTGATCTCCTGACCTCTGAGTTATATTTCTGAGTTTGTGAGTTTGGTGTGAAACAAGTGTGTCTTTTGTTTTCCCACTCTGCTCTGATGTGATGGATCAGGTAAGGTGGCTCTCCAGCTGGTAGTCATAATAAAAGTGTACCCCCCATGCGTGCATGTGCATTCGTAAAGGGAGAATTACGAGGCATGGTTATCTTTTACTAAGTTGTCCTCTATGTTTCAAGGGCTAATTCTACTGCAGGGAAAACGTTGACACATAGAGGCACATGCATTCTGACCACAGTCCTGGAAATGATGAATGTGGGACTCAGTGCAGCTCTCAGCTCCAGGGATCTAACTTGGAGACACAGAGACCCACTTTCCTGTTTTTAAAACTGGGTAAAGTGGAAGCTGAGACCACAATGGAGTTGTAAGCAGAGACAAAGATAGGTGATGTGCACAGATGGTGGCCTGGCCCCGGAGATCAGGCTGCTTGATGCCAACTGGAAACATCTATTCTTGCCAGTGTGGAGCTGATGAAAGATCCCCGATGACAGGACTTCAATCAATCTCATTATAAACATAAACAAAGCCTTTGTGATGTGACTGTGTGGAAATTTATCATTTTCATTAACTTGATTTAAATACATAAACCATTTATTATTATTATTATTATTATTATTATTATTATTATTATTATTATTATTATTATTATTAATATTAATATTATTAATCAGAGGAAAAACTTAAAATCATGGCTGTTATTATTAGACTCTTATTGTTAGACATTTCTATTTTGTCATAAAACCATCCTCCCAGCAAAATGTTCATAAAACTGTTAAACTGTTAGGACCTGTGGTGTAATGGTGGACCCAACTGCAAGTAAGACTTTAAAACTGTAAGTATTTGAATAAAAATACATTTCCTGACACATGCTGCTGTCTTTTTTTTTTTTACTAACGTAAGCTAAAATGTTACTTTTCTATTACTGGTATATACAAACAAAAAAACGTTTTAACATTTTACCTTCCCATTTTGCGTTGGTTTGTTAGCATTATATGTGAGTGTGAACTTCAGAGCTATACACAATTCAAAATTATGTATCTGATGTTTTTTATCCATGGATCCAAAATGCTTTGTGTATTCAATTTGAATACATTTTTTATACAGCTATTGCTGTTGTCAAGACATATGTTGTGAAGATTTATGCAAAAAGCCTTTTCTGTTAAGATATATTTGCTAATTTACTAAGATTTGTTTTTTATCTTTTTTTCCCTAAAGTTTTGCCAGTAGACATTATTTATTGAAAAATCATTGTCATACCTTACTAGTGTGCCCTAATTACTTCATGTCCCTTTTGATCTTCAAAAATCAAAGCACTTCAATCATGTCTGCTATTTGAATGATTAGAATTGTGCAATTCAGCAACGTGCTCAGTTCCAACTCAGTAACTTAAGTTTAAGGCTAAAGATGAAAAAATAAAACCATCAACATTGACCTTAATGATTGCAATACAAAGCTAGAAGGGAGTGAAACAAGCATAATGAGGAAACACAATGATCGTGCAGGGAGCACAGAAAACAAGGCTGAATGTGTTATGGGATGTAATGGTGAACAACAGGTGAGTGGCACTCTGCAAACCAAGGCCTGGCATGTGACAAGAGCAGCTGTAACCAAGAAAATCAAGCTTAACAATAAAATCTAATAAAAACAAATAAATACTTGAGGAAAAGAAGACTGATGCACAAAAGTAAAACGAAATATAAGCAAAGCAAACAAATTTAAACTTTTTATGAGAACTATTTTCAAGGTAAACCTTTGCATTTGTTTAACTCTAGGGGGAAAAAAAATATACACAAAAAAATTTATCTATTCAAGTTTGAGCATATTGTTGTTCTCATTGTTCCACTAATATAAATTACTATCAAAACATAGTCGAATGTTCTTGCATAATTCTTTAAGTTCTTTAAGGGTCATCTGTGAGCTTACACATTGCAGCAGATTTGACACCAGATAGAGCAAAAAGCAATGCATTGGCCAGCTACTGTACATTATAATAGGTTAAGATCAATTTACAGGTCTTGCAGTATATTGATCCATGCTTAAATAACACACACACATTCTGCACTTGAATCCAGTTTTCTTGATTAGCGTCATGTTAAGAAAACTCTTTGAAATAATGTTCCTTTTTATTACTACCTTTTACCTACTTTACCTTTTCATTTGAGTCACATTGCTAAAAAATGTTGCTTAAAATAACGTGTGAGTTTTAAGTTGAACTTTTTTGCCTTACCCTTGCCGAGTGACAACACAATTTTATTCAAACCGGTGTGAGTGTACACACAAACACAGCACAGAGAATTTGAAAAATTACCTCGGAGTGCTCAAATGCTAACATGTCCCTAAGTGCCTCAGTGCCATTTTACGTCTCTGCCAGCCTTGTAATTTTCATATGAATATTGCATCTGCACTTCCTCCCCTCTCAGTCTATGTTATTATGTCAAATGCACAACTAGATTTGTCTTTTCGTGGAAATAGAGGGAGGCTTCCAATGCCTGGAGCCAGGTTCTGGGGCCTGTCTGTGTAAGATTGAAGCTTCCTTTATGCTTGGTGAGCGCATTGGGACAGGGGAACAAGGAAAGGGGAGGGGCGGAGAGGGAAAAAGATCGCGGGTGAGTGAGGGGTTAGAGTGCCTGAAAAGAAAAACCCCTGGTGTTGTGCCTGAGGTTTCCATCTGTTGGCAACAAGGTTGCAATGTACACAAAAACGCTGATTGATGTGTGCACGAGCGCTCAAAACATCCTCATTATTCATGCATGAAAACACTTTCTCAAAGAGGAAGGGTGATTTTAACTGAGAAGATTGACAGCCAAGCTGATCTTTTGACGTTTGGTAGAAGAAACTATGTGAAGAGCTTTGTGCATTTCCATGTTTTAGCATCTTTAAAGCCTCACTGGATATTGTCCTAAATCTCAAATGTAGGTGATATCAAGAATGTAATAATGCCTGCATCCCTGTTTATCCCAGTCTAGTATTACGGTAAATCTGTCAACACTGTATCACTTAGTTTAAAGCTGCTTACAGCAGAAAAGGCATGATCATTATTTACTGTGCCCACAGTGCAGTCTGTGGTTTAGAACTAAATTATAGTTTAATATTATAGAAAACCTTTGCCTGACAATTTCTATGTTGTAAATGTTTCATTAAATATGCTTCTCTCACCCAGCTCTGCAGAGAAACAACCGTGATTTTCTGTCGATAAGAAACAACCGTATCCAAGGAGAAGCCTCTGGATTACGTTCAGACCCCTTTTTATTGTACAGCATTAAGAGCACAGAAGCCAGAAAGGCAACGGGACACAGGTCCCAAACGTCATAGTCTTGCAAAAGATAATAACAGCAGCAGGCGTAATATATTCATACATGCATAGAGTGTCACCCCCCAACCAAAAGCACTCTGGCAGAACTCCTCAACAGAGTCACCACTCAGTTCAACAATCTCCTTAAGAGCAAGTCGACCTGAACAGAGATGGGTGTGTGTGTGTGTGTGTGTGTGTGTCTGTGTATGTGCGTGTGTGTGTAGGGGGGGTATAATTGTCTGTTAAGGATCAATCACATTTTTCATAAGAGTAAAGAATCCATTGTTCTACTCTAAAAACATTTAACAGGAGTACAGGCGCTGTTCTGGTCTTATCAAAAGCTTTTACACTGCAAATTCAGAAAGAAGAAGCAGTGAACTAATTGGGAAAAATTTCTTTCAACTAAATCATTGAGTGTGAAAACTTAATGCTTCAGTTTCAACTAACCTGGCTCTGATCTAAGCTACAGCAAAGTTGGAACTGTTATAGAAGGAGTAACTTGACAGAATCACATAAAATAGGAATGAAAATGGAAATAAAAACCCTAGCCTGCCATGAAGGAATGCATATTGCAACAGACTTGACTTGAAAAAGTCAAGTTTTAGTAAAAAAAAAATACATATACATATCAAATATTTAAATAAAAAAGTGAAATGAAGTGACATTATTTTTTATTAAAACCAACGTTTTTTCCAGGTACTTTGGTTTCCTCCCACAGACTAAAAACATGACTGTTTAACTAATTGGTAACTCTAAAATGCCCCTAGGTGTGAGTGAGAGTGCGAATTGTTGTAATGTCTTGTACGCCACACAAATCACACAGTTACTCCTAGTTATGGACACCAGTGACCCCCATGACCCTGAAAGGAAGAACCGGATTAAGATAATGGACAGACTGACACTGTCATCATCAAGTTAATTTTATGAAGCTCTGTGAAACCTGCGATAAAACCTAATTCATACTAAAAGAAGAAGAACACTAAAAGCTAAATTTTACACCAGGAACAATGCTTAAATTTTTGCTTAATTCTTGTTGGAAAAAGAATATTGGCTGTTCAGGTGCAGTTGTCTAAAGATAATCCCATATTTTTGCAGAAGGGCAGATAAAAGGATCGCTCAGTGATTGCAACAAACAATAGAAGTTAGTTGGTTCAAGGCTGTCCTGGATGTCACACCACTGCTTTACCTCTTTGCTTAGATAACTAATTAACATGTTTTATATCCTTTGTTCTAATCAGGGGGGTGATGACAACTTTTTGGCTGGGTGCAACAATATCCTAGGGTCTCTGCTTCTTGCCTGCCACCTCATGATGACCCCAGATTTAGATTTTCCTAGTAATTAAACAAGCGAGATGTAGAGTGTTAATTAGTGAGCTCTAGAGGTGCTGGCAGGGAGATTTTGTTTCATTAAAGGAGCCAAGTTAGTTCTTTCCCCCCCAAGTTTCACTTTTTATGCTAAGCAATAATCTACTCTTGGTTTTTGCTTCTAATTTAATGGGTTGATGTATTGCTGCAGTCTCAGAGAGAAAGCCACACAAGAATATTTTTTTTTATATAATTCTGTTAATTTTTAGTTGTTTTTTTTTTCCTTTTATTAATTAGTTGTTTTTTTGTTCCATGTAATGAAGCCCTTTTTCGTCTACAATATATCTAAATATTTCTTTTTTTAAATCATGGATGTTCGTTTTGTCTGTTGTAGCAGGACTGTCAGGGATTTTAACATTTGCATTGATGGCACTTACTGTACAGCAAAACAAAGATCAAACATTCTCAAACAAAAAATTTTAAAGCATATTCACTTCTCTCAATGGGGGTGCATACACAGCAGGAGAAACCTGTGAAAGCATGAACATCTGTTCCAGCTCTTGAAGAAGAAAAGCAGCTACAATAATGACTGGAGAAAGTTATATTCTTCTGACTAAGTACTAATGATATTTTACTGTCTATTTCAACACATGAAACTGCATCTATTTAAAACCAAGTGTACAATTCAAGGAGAAACTTGTGCATTTGATGTTAGGGAACATATCACTTTTCTCTGGTCTGTTTTAGAAGTCTGCAGGGAAACTGCAGCAGAGTTTTGACTGGTAGTACAAAAAGAAAGCCCATTTCCTCTGCTCTCACAATGATGCATCTGCCTGCAGTACACATACATGCATGCATTCTGAGCTTCACTCATTTTTCTGTAAAGCCAAGAATGGTGTTTAATATAAAACATTTTAGAACTAGCAGAAAACGACACATCTTAGCCCATCAGGGGTTTGTCTGTTTAAGGAATATTTATTAGCATATATTTAATGTAAAATGTGTTCTTTTCTGCATTGTTGTTGGTTTTGTGACTGTTATGAATGTGATTTTAATTTTGTTTTAAATATTTTCCATGTAACTAGAGATGTGACGTTCACAAACGATCCAAATCTTTTAAACGGCTATTTACAATGAAAGATAGGAGCAGTAATGAGCCATTTGTTGTTTTATTTTTTTATTCCTCATATAATCTTTATTTTTTCATCATTAAATCGCTTAGTTTTTTCATGGAAAGTAGGCAGAGCAGTGGAGTAGAGAAGCTCACAAGGAAAGAGGGAGGCGGTTTCTGTTTGATTCCACCCACGTAATGCGATGACGTCATCACGTACGGCAACGTGATGACGTAACTCCTTCAAAATTGAACGGCTCTTTTGAATGACTCTATGAAGCAAACGGCTCCTCAAGATCCCATCTCTACATGTAACGCTTTCAATATGTTGAATAAATTATACATGTTTTGCTTTAAAACTTGAGAAATTCTAAGTTTTGTTTCACTTATACATATGAACTTATAAGGTTCTACCTTAAAATCACTCTATAAGACATTGCCTCAAAGCTACCTGACAAACAGCATAAAGATGTTTCACAATTAAAAGAAAATGCATTTTCTGAACAAGACTGGTTTTGAAATAAATGACACATTATATTCGACAATAAAAATGCAAATATGTTGTTGTTTTTTTCTCGTCAGTCCGGAAAAAAGGGCACTTTGAGCCTATCTGATAAAAAGAAATAGAAAAGTAGCGACACAATAATATAGTTTTGAAAGAATTGCTTTTTCCCAGGTTTCAGAATGTTTTCATTGTATGCTGCAAAAAATAGTGAAAAAAATACATCTGGGAGCGGGGACTATCACTTCACAAAATTCCCCATCTGATTTGGAAAGCAGTTTTGCTGTTTAATCTGTTTATGATGAAGGATATGAAATGACTAGTGGATGTAGGAACATTGCCTTGAGGAATGGTTATCACCAAAGCCATGCAAAAAGAGCACCATATTTCATGCTCCAAAATAACGATTGAAGTGAAAGGGTAAAAAATGAGCAAAGAGGAAGCGCTGATAAAGGCAAAAGTATTTGGAGCTGGATGATTTCAAACATGATACGGGATGGGATGTATTCTGAAGCAAATGAAAATGACTGCAGAGGACCGAGGATGTTGAACAAAACTGAGATTATGTTCTGGAATTATTGCAAAATGCCAATGATGCAAAATATGCTCAAATACCATGCTGACCCTAAACAAAAGCTGACAATGTATAGATGTGTTTCATATGTAGATTTCTTTTTTACAACATTTACTATTTGATAAGTCCATGCAAAGTACAGTATCTGCTTTCAGGTCTATAGATAGTAAAACATTTGTTCTAATTGAAATCCAAAGTCAGACGCTGTTTCGTAGGATTGCATCAGTGTTGCATCGCGGCATCAAGTCGTGTGTGCTTACCCTGAGAAAACAATAGCTTATCTTCTCCTCCTCTTGTCTGCATCTGACAACATCAACATTCAAGGCCTCTTTAGCACCAAGACAGCGATGAGCTACTTAGCCGCACAAACTCACAGGATTAACTGCTGATCTACTCATTCACTTTAAGCAGTGCAAACAGCCGACTTGATGATAGCGAGGGTTTAAAAGTTGGAGGTGAGGCACTTATCAACAGATGAGACACTTGATGTCTAATCTTTCACTTTGTAAACTTTTGCTGCAGTGAAGGTGATAAAAACGGGAGACGTGGCTGTGGGATGGCTCTGATGGCCTTTGTGGGAAGAAAAGATGCCCTCAGAATGAGTGCATGGATCTAACGCAATGACATGCAAATGAATTCAGGCGCCTTTTGTCTTCTGGAGGCCCTTAAGGCACAATGTCTGGTTGCCGTATGGGGTGGTGTTTTGAGGACATTGAGGTTCACTGAAGCATTTTATGTACCAAAATAGCAGTAGGAGGATTTTATTTTGATGTATTTTGGGTTAAATGAGAGAAAATTATTCAGAGGTGTATGAACCAATAACCATCAATGGAGTGTAGCGAGTTTTATTGCTCGGTTTAGTATTATTGTTTGAGATTCATTGAGTTTGGGGCGTGAGCTGTTGCTTTGATTTACAATTCAAGTACTGACTAAACTGGATGCTCTCTGTCGTGAGAACTGAGTTCTTATTGGGTTGATTGAGCTTTAAAACATTGCATCAGAGGTAAAAATGCTGCTTGTTTTGTGTGGCAGGATAAAAAAATCACTGTCCAAACCAGCCAAACAGTTTTATCAAGGCTCCCATGGTCAACATTAAACAAACTATGACTTTGTATTTTTACACAGACAAGAAAAAGCTCAAAACCTTTTATTTCCTTTTCATCTCAAGCATTTTTTTTATTATAAGTTTTGATCAATTTTAAGAACTAATGGCAAAACATCCTGTTATCATCCAGCTGGTTCTGATATCCAGCTGTCATGAGGAGCACTGTGCTGTTGGAAAAAGATGACAATGTGTACAACATCCACAGGGATTCAGTTTGTGTTCCTATGTGAAGCATCGCATTCAGGAAGTCTCATGACCCTTTTGCTACAACCTACACTCTCCCATAGCTTCAATTCTAATCGTTCACACAGACGCACACAGGCACAAAAAGTTTCATCAGCTCCACTTCTCTACAATATGGCCTGGGGGGAAATAAACACATAGTTTTTTATTTTTTTTTTCCCATCTACCAAAAAGATGCATGGTTGCTGTTTTTAGAAACTGGCCATTTTCTGAAAGCATAACTAGAGAGAAGAAAAGAAAGAAAAATAACTGTGGAAGACAATCACTTCCTAGCCAGAAGTGGGAAGCAAAAACTCCACTCATTTTTCTTGTATTATTGAATCATTTCTTGCCCTAAAGAAACTGTGATACAGTGAGGAGGAAAAGGAATTAGGGAGAGTGTTATGGAAGCATTTTAGATTACCAAATGTTAATTCAATGAGCTTAAAGCTTTCAACTGCTCAAGTGTTTTGTTTTTTTTTTTTTTAGAAAAAAGTAGAGTCAGTGTTTCATGTAACATGAATATATTTAGTTGAAAAGACTGTAGATTTATACAATGTGTCGCGCAGCCAGTTATTCTGAAATATTTAAAGGAAAGTTTTCCTTAAGAAGGTAGAGCTAATTAGCACCAACACTTCACAAACAGCTCCCTCCACAAGTTCACCAACCTCTCTAGTATTCTTTTCGCTGAGTGGTTCATTGCATTAATCGAACCACTCCTGCAGCGCTCTGTTTGTGGATAAGGAACACTTCCTTCAGTGGAACAAATTAGCTCCATTAGCAGTATGATAAAAGAGAGAATCTCAATTTCCCCATGTGAAGTCAAGCTGCTAAATACTGCTCCTCGAGATGCTTTTAAAGTTTGGGAACATTCTGTTGACCAACAACTGTTTCTTTTTTTCCCCTTTATTCTTGCATCAGTCAAAGCTTCATTATTGTATTTATTTGTTTACATGTTGTCCACATTTGTCAGATTTTCCATTAGTGTCTATTTAAAGAGCTGCAGGAAATAGCATAACCTACAGTTCAACCCCCACAGTGAGGTCTCATGGGACTTTGAGTTCATGGGAATGAGGAGCTTTCCGACTTTATCTTTTTTACGTCTTCACATCCTCCACTTCACTCATTTTCTCTTCTAATCATTTTCAGCCTCCAACCTCCCTCAGCCACCACCTCTTCCTTCAGTCTGTTTTTCTTTTCACCCCCCATCCCCCAGTTTTACTTCCACCACTTTGCTCCCTTCGCCTCGCTGTAACTCTCTTTGTGAACATCTTAACTACACCGCACACAGACTTGACGACCTTTCTGCTGATCCTTTTAGACCCATCCTCCTTTCATTCCCTTGCCTCTGTTCTGCTGAGTCAGCTTAATTGCTATTCTCACCTCCATCTCTGTATCTGGAGCTTTATCTCCCATCTGTATCATGTTTCTCAGTTCTGTTCAGCTATCATCACTCTCCACCTGAATGAGCTTTATCACATCTTAATGTTGGAAGTGGCTCCCATTCACACGCCCGGACACATATCTAATCTGGCACATGTGTGACCCCTCAATCTCAACAAAACCTATGACCTTTTCTTCCTGCTCATCTGGGCCATATTAAAATGAGCTCTCATTGGAAAGCTAACGGGAGCTGAGATTAGCCTGTAATGAAGCAGTTCTGCTTCTCAATCCTTCTCTCCTCTTTTGTGTCAGCTTTGCTTTCTATCTCACTGAGTCAAATGAAATAACTAGGACAATCAAGATGGCTGATTGGAGCGGAGGATATTGGAAATGTGTCTGTGGCTTCACAAATTGCTGACCTAATACAAGGGAGTGGATCCGCTTTTATTTTGTAGGTCAGTACTGCAGCAAAAGTCGATAAGGATGTGTGCACTTCTAAATTAGCTATGCATTACATTAAGCCTGACCTTAAAACAAAGCATGTGTGCTTTTTATGCTTGTTGAAGAAAACTTATTCTTTTCCAGCCTGTACATTTAAACAATCAGTTTGGAAATGTTGAGAAAATCACTTGATTTTTGTTATTGTTCCAGCACTCCACACACCTTTTTGAAAGCGTGCTCTGCCAAAGCAGCTGCTTCCCAGTTGTTCTCTGCTGATTGAGCTGGCACGCATGTCTTCATTCATGCATATTCCCAACCAGTTTGGGAGTCTCAGCGGATAGCCATATGTGTGTTCTTGCTGAGCGTGTGACTCCAAGTGTGTTGTTCTCAACTTCCATGAGCGTGCAAGCGCATGAAACACCTCTCTGTTCTTTCTCTGTTTCCCTATGTAAGCATGTCTTGGCTGTGCATGCCGTAACCCTGGACCTTACCCAAACACAAAGCTCTATGCGGAAAAGCCTGACAGCTGCACTCGATTACATTAACTACCATGGGCAGAAAAGACACACTCACTCCAGCCACTGGCTCCAGCCATAATCAACGACTTATTCAATAAGCTCAAAAAAATGCAGCTCTGTGCTTCTTCTGTTGCACTCCTTTACTCTCCAAACACACACATACATTCTCATCACTGAATGTAACTGTTACTGGTTGAGCTTCCTGTTCAGGTCACAAGCATATATAAACATTCTCATGGACAACTCCTCTGAGGGAATGCCACAGAATCCTTACACACACATTTAGGACATCTAAGAGGAAATCCACTGGGAGAGAGGGAGTTCTGAAGCTCTTATTCACTGCAGCTTTCAGGATAAGTAGAAGTGCTGATGGTGGATGTTTCATCAAGCTTTCCCCCAAAGATATATCCACTGGGTTTGCAGAATATGTTTTTATTAATCTTGATGTAGTATACGTTTAAAATCATGAAGGGAGATGTCAAATCCTGGTTTAATTTCACAAAGCTAGAAAACATTCTGCAAGCTTTCTTGTCAGGAGTTTATCTCGACCAAAACATCTAGAAGTAAAAATAGGGATGCAGATTTGACATGTGGTGGTGTTGTGTTTTAACATATGTACATCAATTTACAACTTATAGAAACAAAAATTGTTCATCTCTGTTGAAAAGGGATTCATTTGAAAGTAATTGTCTACAGTATGTGGACGCAAGAGGAAATCCAACCTCAGGTTGATCAAACTGATAATGGTGAGGCAAAAACAGTCAGGGAAACCATTCAAAAGCATTCAAACCAAACTCTAAGGTTAAGTTATGCCACTTTATGAATCTATCACATTTCGAATCATAAGGGATTCTTAGGGTTTTTTTTTTGTTTTGTTCTGTTGTTTTTTTTCCAGGCACTTTAATTGTTTTGTGATTATTGGTGTCTGTAGCACCTGGAACTTCAAATGCTGCCATGTTCATATTGTTGTATTAACTGTTTGTATTATTGAACTTCTAACAAGTCCAGAACTTATTGAACATTTAGAACAGCAAATGATTGAATGGTACTTGTTTGTTTCATGAAATGGTTTCACTTTAGTGTAATTTCTCCATTCAAAAGTTTTCTGACAGCTGAAGGGTTTCCATGTGGTGTGTTCATTTACTTGTGTGTCCTTGCACGACTATGATTTTCCACTTATAATCATTTACCATTCTTACTCTTCCGTTTTAAGGGTTATTATCTCTAGTGGTTCAATTGTTACAATTTGTACTATACATATTTCAACTACTTGAAACTAAAAATGGAAACAAGTAGATTTCATTCTTTGCCCTAATTTGTAAGGGTTTGCAAACAACTAAAATGTCAACAATACCAAATAACATAGCATGTACACATTTCATATCTGGGGGGGTTTGCATTGATTGTTGCAATATATATGTGAGGACACGTTCTAATCTTTCATCATGTTACAGTAGATCATCCCCCAAGCTTGTAAGGGCAAGCCTTACCTCTTGCTGGAGTCACATTTGTCATTCCTTTTTGTGACTTACTGTTTGATTTATTATTTCACAGCTGCATCCACCTTTATTACTGAAATACAGTGAAACAAAAGTAGACATGAAGTAGGAATCACTGCTTACATTAGAAAGTTAAATTGCATCCAGATTCTGTTGGACTGGAAGTTTTTTAAATAAACTAAGTTGACCTGTAATATAAATTAATAAATAAAACAATAGATTTTTTGAAGATGTGGTTTGAGAGCATATTTTTAAGTATTGTTGCTTATCAATCAGATTGCATTGCATTATTTTCTTCTCTCTAAATAGTTAATTGAATTATATATATAATTATATATGTAAATTACAACCTGGGCTAACACTTGACATTTATTTTACACATTTTACAAGGGTACTGTTTTAATATAATAACATAACAGAAACATCTATTTGTGTATTTCTAAATAAATAAATACCAAAATTGCTAAATAATAACAATGAATGTTAGCTTAGCAGCGGCTTCTCATTTGCTAACATAGTTTTGTTTGCTCACAATTTACATTATTTAAATTTTTCCAATTCCTTTTGATAAATATTTTACCTACTTCTTATCAAAAGAATTGTTGACTACCTCTGAGCAGAAAAGACGTTTTGCTGAATCCTGTAAATGAAAAGAGAGTTCAAAGAGCCACCTTTACAACCAGAAGTGTCTGAGCCTGTTAATAAAAGAAAAAAAATAATTTTTACAGGTATTTCAGTGCCATAGAGTCCAACATTATCCAGTCAACAGAGCAACACAGAAGCTGACAGCTCATCTCCTCTCATTGGAAGTTGTCAGTCTGCTGTTGCTGTGGGAAACACAATGCCTGAGGCATTAATCTTAAACATGGGTTCTTTAACATACAGAATAATTTCTTCATCCATTTGAAAGGCTCCTTACACTTAACAACCTCTTTAATTTAAAATGTACCTGCATCTTCATGAGGTGTTGTCTTATTTATTTATTTATTTATTCTAATTATCTCTCTATTTTATCCTTTTTATAATTTTTAAAATTATCATCATTTAGTTTTCTATTTTTTTAATATTCTATCATCTTGTACTTTTGGGATTTTTACATAAACATTTAAATATTGTATGTTATAACTATGGACCTGGACAGGGTCACTGTTATACAGTTTTAATTTATAGTTTTCTTGTTTTGTTTTGTAAGATTTTTGCATTCCATTTATTTTATTTTTTAATTTGAATTATTGATTATTTGTGTTGGAAGTTTTATGCACACCACTCATTCAGTCTGGTTGCTTCTGTTCAGTGCCACACCTCAGCTTGTGTCAAACTTCACCATTGTCCCCCACCCCCCCACCCCTCACACACAGTCTTTTTTTGTTCTTTTATTTGTTTTGTGTCTCCGTGTTCTGAGTTTGGTAAAATTAAACTCTGAGTTATTCAACACCAAGTGCCTCCTGCCAACTCTTTCTCCATTTGGATTCTTCGCCTTCTCCTCCACCGCCTCGTGACAGGCGGAGCTGTAAAAATAAACTTGTTTTACCTTTACTGGAGTGCAATGAAACTTCAGCTTTTTTCCTTAAACCTGCCAGTCTTTTGATCAATAGAGGAAAAGAATCACTTGCATATTCTAATTCCAATTACATTATATGCATTTAAAGATGATTAAACATGATTTTGAATCACAGTAATATTTATAAGCTGAATGTTCCCAACACAATTTTATTTTAAAAAGAGACAAACAGAATGTGCAATAACTTGCAATCAATACTGTTTTAGCCCTAAAACTGTCCATTAATTTAGCTGTAAATTTTGCAGCCTCTCAACAGTTCAGCTTGCTTGCAGCAAAACTGAATAAATGGTTATAAAAGCTTTTAATATTGAGGTTTCATGATGGGATAGTCTTATTGAAATAGGCTTGCATGATGTTCTTGCATCAGTAAACGTAAAATATCAAAGTATTACAACAGAGACCAAAAGAATTATGAAACATGTTTTCTATTGTTACCTCTCTTCTAGGGTGTGAAAATGGGTTTAAGCTGGTTGTGTGTGTGTGTGTAGGTTTGTTTGTGTGCCTTTATATATATGTATGGAGATGTATATATTTATATATGTATATAT
>JARVJO010000111.1:2284941-2306032 GCA_031762555.1 Cynodonichthys magdalenae
TGTTAGAAGCATTTCTGAAATTGATTTATTTATTATTTAAATTTGTTAATTGTCTGAAATAAAAAAGTCATTCATTCTATAAATACATTACTATGATGATCATTTTACAGCATTTTTGTATCTGTTTTCCTGGGAGAGTTAAGTCATTGTGCTTAAGATTAAAAGCAATTTCCTTTGTATAAAACTGAATTCTGTTTGTTTCGAGAAACAGAAAATAAAAAAGAGCAAAATGATAATGATGTGGAGGAAGTTAAATACAATCCTTCTATGTTTCCTGCTTTGACACATTATTCCAGGAGAAGAGAGGTCAGGAGGTCAACAGAGGACGTGTCTCTGTACGTGTGAGAGACAAATAAACAGACAAACAAGAGAAAGTGTCACGTGGGTTTAAATGTATTTGAAACACTCCAACTCAAGGGTTTTTACTGACTTGCCTCACACTCTGGTGTGAACGAAAGTCCACTAACCTGTCCATACAGCTGTGTGACAAAGCTATATGGAACTTAACACTCACTCAAATGTCCATTAGATATTCATGCTCTTTTCAAAGTTCCACTTCTCCAATTTCCAGGAGGACCTCTCAGTGAATTCCTTAATGTAAGGGGAAATGGAAATACGCTCTGACTGCTCCAGATAAGGCTTTTAATTTGCTACTGTAAATTGAAGCTATTTGTCTTCAAACCCCAACTTCTGTTTCAGCTCACCCAGATCTTGGACAGAAATATATCATTCAAATTAATTCAAAATTGGAAACATGCAGTGGCATTTTTCTTCTGATTTGTGCCGCTTCACAAGGCATGAAAGTGAGCGGAGCATTGGACACTGTAATTTGAAGCTGCAGAGCAAGGTTAGGGAAAGCACACAAATGTTTTCTTTTTTTAAATGTTAAGATGTTGGTTTTCCAGTTTTTGTTAGACCATCTAAGTCCAAAGGAAATCACAAATAGTATCTACCGCTCCTCTTCTTGCTAGTGTTTTTTTTTTCTTCTGCTTCTCTGCTTCGTCTCACTGCTTTCTTTCATCTGTCACCTCCGTCACCTCTTTATGTTTCACTAATTTCATCTCATTACATTTCCCTCTCCCTCCTTCCTGCTCACATTATTCTTCCCACACATTCCCACAACTGCAGTGCAGCCCTCAAGTGCTGGTCACAGTCACCCAAACCACAAACTGTTGCTTCCCAAAATATTTTTGTCCACAGGCCAAGCCCTGACTGACCAGTGCCTAAACATAGAATACTGTAATCCACAGTTTGTTTCTATTATATACACTTATCACATTTAAAGACATTCACACTCTGTGGGAAAGCACCCTTGATAAAATCTAATAGCGCACATACACATACATAAATTAGTGTTCATAGTCAGGAAAATTTGGCAGTCCCTCATGTCCGGGCATCTTAATTGTCACCATATGTGTCCTGGCTCCCGAACACAGACACAGCAGTCCAACATGCAAGTTTGCCAAATTGCTGAAACTCCAATCTCCTTGAGACGAATCAAAAACAAACACAACCCATACCTTTTTCTTTCTAAATGGTGCACAGTCTAGTTTCTCTCATTTGTTTGCCACTAAAGACAACAGTGCTTGCCTCTCATAGGAAGTGGAGGAAAAGTGTTTAAACAGGGGCAAATTTATGACGCCACGCAGACTGCTGTTCCATTTCATCGGCGAGAGGCATTTGAATGTAACACAGCTGTATGAATGTCCCATTGATCAGGGTGTTGCAGCTCATTTCTCACTTGGACAAGACAGAGCGACAGAGTGAAGCAAGGCGGTGGGTATGAATAGCCAAATAAATGTCAAACTGAGGGAGTGTTAATCGTTTTTGAGTGTGCCTGTGTGTAGCCAAATAAATGTCACTGTTCACGATGTTAATTGATTTCTGTGTAGTTTTATTATCCATTGGTAATCAAAGTCACAGAGTTCTGCTAAGTGTTTTTTTTCTTTTCTTTTTTGTCTTACCTTGTAACAATCATGTAAGTGAAATGTCCCATTAGTTATACAAGCTTCTGATGTTCATACTCTACTAGATGTGGAAAGCAGGCCACCATAAAGACTTCAGATTGTCTCTCTTAAAGCTAACAGTGTACACCACTTACCCACAGAGCACCCACAAAATCACTGAAGCACACATGTGACAGATTTCTGTTCTTTGTGCCCCTCCTGTCAGTGCCCTGTCAACGTCTTTGCCCTTATAAGAAACATTTGACAGGAGGGAGCTTTTTTTTGTTTGTTTTTTTTGCTTTGTTTTTTTGTTGTTTTTTTTCCTCTGCATTTTCTAAATGCAACAGATCCTAAAAAAAAAAAAAAATGCTTCTAAAATGCTTACAAAAACATTTGGATGTTTATCAAAACTAAACATAATAGTAGCACCAACTGAAGATTTAGTCAAGGTCTCAGTGAGGAAAACAAGTAACTTTATGTGTAAAAAGAAAAAAAAATGTAGCTGCCATTTTATGCAAAATTATAAAAATCAGTTTCTCCCATACATTTTTTTGTGCTAACTGTTGTGAGCTGGTAATAAACAGTGAGTGGTAGATGGAGATGACTGGCACATTGACCACAGTCCTTACAATAAATTGATTTGTAATTTGTAAGTAAATATATATGAAGCTGTGATATTAAAGAAATAACTGCCACTGCTTCCTTTAATGACACATGATCAGAGCAAATTTATAATCAAAGTGTATGAGCACAGCTAATCCATAGCACTGAATAACACTTAACTCTGAGATTAGTTCTGGTTTAGACTTTGCAGAACAGAAGTTGCACTTCAGCTCACGAAACGGTGTTACCTTTTTGTTTGTGTTAAAGGTTTTGTTTTCATATTAAACAAGAGTACACCTGTTAAGCATTTCTGAAAGAAATATGATTATTCACTGTTCTGCGCGTTGGTTTATTAAACATATATTCTGTATACCCGCAAGCTTTTTAAAAATGGCCCTTTTATTGCTTTTGGTAAATGTGCAGCACCACGTGGCCCTCTGGTAGTGTCAACAAAAAAAATGTGTTTCCTTCTACTACTTTAGTTGCCCATGGCTTAGATCATGTATTTTCAGTTGTTTGTTCATGTGAATAAATACACACAACAAAAAAAGAACTTTAACGTCTAAATTTGAATTTCTAAAATATGTTTAGGAGTGCTTTCTGGATTTATTGTTGGTCCACTTTGATAGATACAAGTTAAACTTGAATCTCAAGAGATTCTGAAGTATTCTCCTTTTAACTATGATAAAATACATTAATTCTCTGTAACATAATCTTCATAAGCAGTAAAAATGGATTGCAGTAGATAAGTGGTCAGTGCCACGGTCTTGTTATTCTGCAGCTGTGGGTTCAAGCTCAGGTTGCAACAGGAAGAGCATCTGGCATAAACTAATTATTACAAATATTTTATTTGAGTTTGCTCAATTTACTGACTTCTTCAGAAGGGAGCAGAGGAAAGAACAACAACTACTTCTGGACCAGTAAAAACTCCAATGAATTTAGGCTCAAATGCCTTTAGGGAGTCAAACGGTGTCTATGTGTCGAGGCTGTTTTTTTTTTTTCCTCAAACTTTTTTTTTTTAAACATATGGATTGAATGTTCTAAGTTGAAGCAAACCTCATGAAAGAAAGGAACTGAATGGTGAACGTTGTGTTGTTGAAACTCCTGAGAGGGACTGAAGTCTCTGGGGAGCTGCTCTCTAAACAGTACGTTCTGACCTTCTTCATAAAGTCACACTCAGATGGACACAAGTGCTGCTTTCACAAGGGGGGTTGCAAAAGTACCTTAAAAATGTAATAAAAACAGCAACATTGCACCAGGCATAGCTTTTGCCACTTAACACCAGACTGAGTTTATCATCTGAAGACTTACAGGGGTGCAGCTCTGTCAGTTTGTAAAAGTATTTCCTGTATTTGCTTTTTTTATTAGTAACATTTGAACTTTTTTTCTGTTTTACATTTATAAGTCAGAAATGTATTACTCAAACTGGATCCCATTCAGAACATGTGCAATTTGTCTGCATAAAAAATAAACATGAGCTGTTTATTTCTCTAGTTGTACAAGACTCCTTTGTTACTTTGGAGTGAATTTTGTTTAAAATAAAAAGCAATATCTTAAAATCAGTGAAAATAGTCTTGTGCTCTGCTATAGGCTGTACAAATCACCACAGGGAGAAACCAAGCACACCCTCCTGTCTATCACCCTCCTGGGGCTCTCCTGCAGGTTGCGCCCTCCTGTCGCTTGGATAACGTGTCTCCTATTTCTCACAATGAATTACTTTTTCAATGTGGGTCAGCCCACCGCCTGAATTAGACTCTGTCTGGCTATGGCTCCCCACCAAATGTGCCTCTGCTTGTCCCTCACTGCCTCCATTCGAAAGTGTGAGGTCCTAACATCCAGGAGTAAGGGCTCAACAATGTTTGACAATAACTACATGTATCAGGATTCCTGCATTTTGTTCCACTTTTCTGAAACTGTTGTACCTTTCAGGATGAGTTTGAGTATCTTCCTTGGACTTCTGGAAAAAAAGACAAGAAGAAGTTGGAATCATTTCAGCAATAAATCACTTACTTGTCTTCTCACACGAAGAGCACTAACTCCTTTTTGTTGTTTCAGTATATACAGTGCTGGTTTCTAGTCATTTTTAAAATAAAACGTATTTTTTTCTTGCTAACCAGTTGTCCTTTTGGCTCAGTACCACAAATTCTGTGTAAAAAAACATAATTTATGTCAGCATTGTAAGGCTTGGAGTGACAGTGATTACAGTCTAGATTAAAAACTCAGAACTCAGTCTCTAATAAGGTGTAAATGTCTTGCTGCCTTTGGCAGAGAACATTATCTGTACAACAAACTATATTTATTAATGCTATGTTAAATGTACAGAAATATGTGCAATATATAACTACTTGACACAGTCTTCATGCCAGTATACAGGCTTTTTAAAATATTGAAGGTGTATTCACACCAAGAAAGTCATTTGGTTCACTTGTTTGATCTGGACAAAAAGTGGTCTTTATTTATTTATTTTTTTTCTTTTGGTGCGGTTTGCATTCATTTGTGCTTTTTGCAAGAGGACTATAATTTATAAGCAAAGCCACAAGGGTGTCGGTCAATGCTCCCATTGGACTAAAATGATGGGGCCAGGACACAGCACAGAATTCGAAAAAAAAGATGGTGCTGTAAATACAACAACAATTAGAGATGATTTTTTAAAAAATGTAATAAAAAGATTCAACAAAATCTGCTGACTTCTTTAGATTTATTTAATGTTTTTTTTTGTTGTTTTTTTGTTTTGTGTACAGTGCCCAGAGTCGTTTTTTGTGACTTGGTACTATATAAATAAACTGAATTGAATAATTTTTGGACGGTGTTGGCAAATGCGTTCCGCAAACCAAAGAACACGAGATGCTCTGTGTTCCCAACGGCTCAATGTTTGTAGCGCAGTGTTAGCGTTAGCAACACTGAAGGGCTAATTGTTTCTATGATTCTTAGCAACGGTGTCTCATGAAGTCCAAAAAGACACGTTTCCTGTAATTGGTTTGGTTCAAGGCTGGTCTGCATTAACACCAGAGTTTGTTTGGAACCGGACAGAGACCACCTCAAAAACGGGTCTCGATCCAGTTGTTTCGTTAGGGTTAGTGTTTGCATGAGTGTATTCACACCTGTTTAAAAGAGGGAATGAAATCTGGTCCATTTAAAGTAGACTAAATATATCAAATATGAATGCACCTTTATTATTTTATTTAATTGTTTTATACCAAATAGGAATTTTAGACCAACTTTAGTTTGTTTTTACTAATCATGTTGGTGGATATTCTTTTAGTAAATGGTTCTGTAAGTGGGTGTGGAGAGGGTGTGGGACATGTGGAAGACTTTGTTTGTCCTGCTGTTTCCCTTTTTTTAACATTTAAACTCAAAATACTTTTTTTGTTAAGCTAGCCAAACTCTTATCAAACAAACTGATAAATACATGACAGTAAAGGCAGCTTTTATGTAATCCTACTGTTAGGAAGGTAAATCTGTTGGTGTGTTCCTATATTCTCTCTCTCACACCGCTTTCCTAAAAGAAAAAAACCTTGTTAACGAGGCTGTATTCTTTCCACTTTAGCAAGAAAAGAAAAAAAAAGGGCAGGATGAAAAAATTGATTGGGAAAAATGCTGAACAAAGCTGAAATGTCTAAAGAAAAAAAAACAGAGGAGAGCTTGGGAATACATTAAAGAACTTTTTTTTTCTTTTTTTCCTAAAGCTTTATAACACAGTAGATGATGAACCCTGAATGCACTTGCTGGAGTGGACATCAGCTCCCCACCCCATTGTCTGGTCCAACACAGCTCAGTCCTACCTCTCATACAAAGCCCATCTCCACCCTTCACTGACAAGCCATTCAGTGGGGAAAACGTAACATTGATGGGCTCTGACTAGCAGCATTTTGTAGCCTGTCCATTTTTCAATAGGCCCTCGCTCCCCCAGACTCATGGCAAGACTTTGTAATGGAAATCTGTAGTTCGCAAAACAGCACAAAAACACTGTTCCCTGCCTTCATCTGTCGCAATGATTTTATGGTCTGGTTGCAGACAAGTGAGAGTGTGTGTAGATTGGGGGATACGCCTGTTAGAGTGTGTGATGGAGGCTGCTTCACAAACCCATGGGTTATAGTTTCTTATGACTGAGCAGTCCGTGAAATGTTTCTGTAGCAGGCTGACTCAAGAGTCCTGGCCATCAAGAGCTTAAACAGGGCAACACTATGTGTCTAGTTCAGTGCAGGTGTATTTTCCAGGTCTGAGTGCATAAAACTGAAACACATTTTAGCAGCCCACGGTTACGGCAATTGGAAGTTATTGCCATTGATTTGAATGGGACTAGTTGCATTTGTGCCTCCCTTCGGAAGCTTAAAGGATTAATAAAGCAGCAAGGACATGTCCAGTGTCATTTCTTATGTGCCTCTGAGATGAAGGGCGATGAGGGAGGCAAGCTGAGTGAGATAAATGATGGAGAAACTTGTTACGAGAAAAGCCTGTGGACTGAAAGAAATGAGTAGCGGAACAGGCGTAGGGAAGGAGCTTAGCAGAATTAGGAACTAATTAAGAGATGAAAGTTTTATTTTAAATTGACACATCTTTTATAAACTGTAAATCCAGTTTTGGTCAAAATAGTCATTTGCATAAAATCAAGAAGTGACAATCTGAGTATCAAGATGTAAGAACATAAGCATTAGTCGATGCAATCAATGTCAAAACTGAACAAAGAAGAAAACTTTTTCTCCCAAAAAATATTATTTTTTAATGAAAACTTTTAATTCCGATGCATGTCTTAAAATGTCATTTTCTGTAATTCACCTCATGCATACACGTGCCTCGGAGGCAATTACAGCACAAGAGAAAGAAAACATTACGATGAAGTTAAGGTAGATGACATGAGAGTAAAATGGAAGCGAATGAAATGAGCTGGAATCGGAGCACACAAAAGGAGAGTGAAAGGAAGCGAGGAGAGAAATATCACTTTGCACCTCTCAAAGATTACGCGCCATACAAGAAAATGCATACAGCATCAATCTCCCACTATGGAGGAAATAGGAATTGAAAAGGGCAAATCTGGGTTCGTGCACCTTACTAAGACTAGCCAGTGGCGACAGTCTATCTTCAATTCTTTGCTACTGAAAAGGGCATGATGAAAATACTTCAGCTCTCAGCATAAAAGGAGCTGACACACACTCCAATCCATTGGGTATAGTCAGTTTTCAGGCAAATTTTACCCAAAACAAATTTGGATAAAACTTCATATTGGGAGGATATGCTCAGCATAGCCAAATGAAAATTAAGAAATCTGTTTAAATAAATCTAATAATATCTGCTAAGTTGAAATCATCGAAAATGTTAGTTTGTCAGGATCCTGGCTGTTCCTAATTTCCCTCAGAGGACTCAATCTTTTCAATTTTTAACTAAAATTTCCATTTCAAGTAGGACTCACATTGCTTTCATCACCAGGCTTCTGTCTCAAGTTAGGTGCAAGATCAGCTGCTAATGAATGCTGAAAAAAGATTTTAGTCAGTCCAGTTAACTCGAGAGTGAAATCCTGAACAGTGAGGCAATGATGCACATTATCTTAAAGTCTTGAAAGTGCAATTATATTTGGTAAGTAAACTTTATACTTTATGTTTATTTAATGTTTGTTCAAAGCAACTACTTAAAAGTGCAGTTATAACTAAGCATGTATGGAACCTGGTCATTTGTGCTGTTAATGCCCAAGCATATTATCTATTTTATTGGAAGTTGACACTTTTTTTGTATAAATTTATGCTCATTATCACTGAAATGTATTTGTTTTTCATAACTGAACTAGACTAAAAATAAGACTATATACAATATAATCTCCTTCCATTTAGGTTAATTCATTAGTACTGCAGAATGCTGATAACTCTACAGTATTCTGCATATGATTGAAAATTACTGAGAACTATGATGCCTTGAATGAATGGCTTAAATACATTATTGATGACTGGCTGGTTTGTTGGTTTGTGTGTAATAGTCCTTGGAGAGTTAATGCATAACACTTTTTCAAAGAGACCAGTGGCCTTCTTTTCATCTCTTGTTGCTTTAATCTGAGTACAGCTGTGGTTTGGTTGCTTGATTTAGGTAGACACACACAAATAAGCATGCGCACACACTTGCAGGAGTGAAGGTGTCATGCTAGTTTTATTCTCCACACTCTCTGGGGCATGTGTGCGCTCCGCATCTGTGGTGAAGTCACTTAATATGGGTAACTGCACAAACACACTTTTCCCACACTGTGAGGTGTCAGCGTGATTGTTGATCTTTAATATTCTCGGGGGCATATTGTTTATTTGGTAACCTCAAGCTTTTGTCACAGTTTGTAGTCAACATTATTCATGAAGGGCTGCTTTCGTTGAGTGGAAATGGCATGGCCAGAAGCTCTGAAAGACTCTGAGAACATCACATTCACTGCCACACACACACACACATATACAAACACACACACACGGGGTTTAGAAATCAACAGCACCTCTAAAAAATAATCATTTGTCTAAATACATCTGCAGCACAAGCTTGTAAACAAACAGACAAAACATCCATGCTCAAAAGTATTTTTTAATCAAACAAGCATAACCTTGTGAAAGTAAACCTTAAATTTGTGATGTGTATTTTCAAAATAAAGTGTGTGCAGTCACACATTTATTTAAAAAAAATGTTTGAAAGGACCCATATTGCAAACCACTAAATCTTTTTTTTAAACTGTGAAAAGAAAATTTAACAAAAAAAAAAAAAAATTCCTAGCATTCATTCTAGTTCTAAAAAAACAATAATTAAAATTATTTTGGCTCTGAAGACTTAGATATTCAGATGCAACAATGGCCTTTTTTTTCCTGCAGCTTTTGTACAGATGGATGTAGATAGCTGGTGATCCATTCTCTGAAAAGAATCAGAATAAATATATAAATATAATATGAGCATACTTTGATATACATCAAAACATTAAAAAACTGGCTCCAGTGCAATTCACAGTTCTTTCGTAGTCTTATTATTTTATTTGTTTGCATTTTAAAACCTATTCTGAAATGTACAGGCATGGACACCTTTAAATGTTGTCTTCATTCAGTATCAGGGAAATATCCTGTACATTTTCACTTCAGACGAAAATAAACATGGTATCACAGATTTAGTGAGTTCAAGTTGGACACATTTTGCAACACCTTGTATCTGGTGTGAAACCTGTTTTAACAGCAAATAAACACCAGCGTCAAATGTTTGCACCAACGCGTCAAGAAATTAGAAGTTACCTTTATTTACGGATAAATAGATGAGTTGATGGATTGAAGGACTGTTTGAGTGACTGCATCATATATATATATATATTTATATATTTTTTTTCCTTCATAAAATCCTTAACATTTACTGAGTAACATTTAAAGGTAAGACACAGTTAAATTTAGTCATCCAGATAATGAGTCCTTTTTTATTACTTTCCCATAGAAAATGCTTTTGTTCCTCATCAGCTGATGCTTTTTACTGTAGAACAAGTTTTTTTTTCTTGTTGTTCTACTGATAACTAATTCAGACAATCACATTACAGCACTTTCAGTTGTATATTTAAAGTGTCATTGGGTTTTCCGTGTTATTTCTGAATTATATTCATGGCTGAAATGCAGTTATAATTTAAAAAAAGATGAATTTTTAAACCATTAGTGCAGCAGCTGAGGAAGGCAGAGGATTATGACAACATGTCAGTGACTGAGGGAAGTGTTCAGCTTTCTTCTCCCCCTTAACAAGCTGCTCCTGCTGCAAGTTGGAGAAACATTACAACATTACAGTTGTCATTTCTGCCTAATATCAAACAGTAACCTTTAATAGCACTTAAAAAGTTTTTAAATTGACATTTTATCATCATTTTTTTCAACCTTTACATGCTTTTGAACAAAGTAAGCAAGAAAGGAGGGAAACTGCTCCATATTTCGGTACCATTGCCCAGCATTGTAGGCAGTGTTGACAAAGTGATCATTACCTTGTCCTGCTGATAAAGCAAACAAGGTGGTGGCAAAGATGCTTGGTTAGCCACATGCCCTATTTACAGAGATGGCTGGAAGACTTCTGTAAGCTGAATGACTGTGATGAATCCAGCAGCAGCAAAAACTGGGGCTTTTATCTGCAGGAAATAAAAGCTGGGCTGTGTCATCACACTCCCAAAAGACTTCACTCAAGTTAGCAGGGTGCCCTGATTGGCATTCATTTGTAAATTTCCTCGTGTGCTGTGCTGCAGAGAACGAGCAGAGGAAGGCACCAGCCTATTGGAATGTTGAGTTCAAAGACAGAATTCATGGTGAGCTAATTTCAACCAACTGAACAAAACACATCTAATGTTTTTTTTTTTTTTCTTGTAAGTTTTTCTTGTGTTTTATGGCATTTTATTTAAACCCTGTCATTAGGGAGTGTCATCATTAGTGACAGTATACTACCATTCTCACTCCATGGTGCCAAATGCCCGAGGCATCCCTAAGATACAAACAAGGTGTCATTTGGCAGCTCTGATGCATGTGCTGCAGCAATATCAGATGCTATAATACACAAAAAACAA
This sequence comes from Cynodonichthys magdalenae, assembly GCA_031762555.1. Lineage (NCBI taxonomy): Eukaryota > Metazoa > Chordata > Actinopteri > Cyprinodontiformes > Rivulidae > Cynodonichthys > Cynodonichthys magdalenae. The sequence continues at coordinate 2,296,018 of JARVJO010000111.1, forward strand.
GTTTTTACAAAATGTTCATATTTGTTGTGTAAATCAGTACTGTATATATGATCATGTTCTCCTCCTAAGAAATTTAACTTTACATATAAACTCATACATTTATAATCACTTATCATAAAAAATTACAGCACATGTTTATAAATCGTGTTTAATAAAAGGACGTAAAAGCATTTTCTGTCATGTCCGATGATGACTAACACGCACACAGAATTATCCCTTTTTTGTCAACATAAAAAGGACATACAGCTCGTTAATTATTCATCTGACTGGTTGCAAACATGCACAGTATGAAAGAAGACTCCATTCAAACATGTAAAAGCAAATATTTCTATATGTCAGTTTGTAGCGGAAACAGAAAGAGTCTCTCAAAGAGCTGAACGCAAACTAATTTAAAAAATAAATAATTAAAAAAGAAGTAAAAACACACTGACATAAAAATTGTATCTTTGTAATGTTTTGACACAACCAGACAAAGGTTACACATATTTGTTCAGTTTTAATTAATGTTAACACTGCACCTGTTTCTGATGAAAAAAAAAATAAAAAATCTCTAAAGCTTTTGCTTATTCTAGAAAGTCCATATTTAATTTAACACTTGTTCACTGTTTCAAGGTTTGTTTGTTATTTTTTTTTCTTTTGATAAATTAATAAAAAGCCGTTCATGATTGTGTAGAAAGATGCATAATAACTGAAAAGATTTTCCAAGGATAAAAATCCAAACACATCATTTAACCATCTGAGTCACACATGCAATTCTTTTTTTGATGGTATTCGAAGCTCTGCACTTTTACCTATGACAGCTCAGGTGAACTACCAAAGGAGAAAAAAAGGAACATTATTGTAAATGAGTGGATAAATGGGTTCATTAGAAAGTAATAAAAACATCATTTAATGTGTGTTGTCAATACAGGTTTCATCATTACATCAAACTGTTTATAAGTGATCACCAACAATTAGTTCATTTTCACAATTAGTCCAGAATGACCATGATACAAATCAGTTCACACTCCAGTAAAGTGTTGGCCTGTCGTGGGCTTATTCTTTAGATAATCATAATTCTTGACTCTCGTCACTAAAGGAGCTATAAATCACATTTACAGCCCGAGTAAATAAATGTACATTGTGATAAATATTGCATAGAGCACAGTGTGTGAAAATGGAGTGCATCTGTAAATGCAGTTGGCAGGTGTTCTGAAGATAACGGTGGAGGATGATGAAGTGACGAGGAGTATCCCCACTGGAGAAATGTGGCTGATAAGCTCCACTGGTTGATTGGTCTATTCCCTGCTGAGTTGACTCATTTTACAGGCTTCATAACCAAAAAGATGGAGAAGAGTTTAGTGGAGATGAACCTTCTTTTACAAGTCATCTTCTGCTGTAAAGGACTTCAGCAATTAATTGGCAAATACAAAAAAATAACACCCTCAAAGTTGGCAGAAACAACTTAGGAGAGAAGCTGAATGTAGTTTTATTTAGACTGACTTTAATAATGTGCGCCTTATTTAGAAGTTCCCCAGGGTAAACACATTCAAACGAACAGCTACAAAAACAAGGGATCAGAAAAAAGTCCAACTAAATTGATCAATAATTGCTTGGCGTGTTGGTTTCTGTTTGGATTATTCACTTTTTTTTAATAGGAGCTCTATATGTGTGTTGCACAGGTGCACAGAATCTGCTCACCACCAAAGTGGGAGTTTGTGAGCAGGGTTTCTTTGAGTGCACCCACTAAGTGAGATCAAGGGTAGGCTGAAGTTGGTGACTGTTGTAACAAGCCACTTCAGCCAGTCAACAGCCTTATTAATCTTTGTCTGATTCAAGCGTTCCTGTTTCAACAGCACAGATTATGCTCATCTATCACCTGGAACACGTGATAGCACACACACACGCAGGCTTTCTCACTGGCACATACTCACTATTCTACATCCACATTCTGCTTTAGTCACTGAACATATGTCTACCTGTTTACTTCAGGGCTGACGATAGATTTTAGGATTAGGAATTGATTGTGTCTGCTGATAAAAGAAGTAACGCTGAGCTCTCACTAAACTTTTGCCATTTTAAATGATTTCCATTTCAAAAAGCACTAGAAACGTCAGCATGCATTGAAGTGTTTGAATGAACCTGCTCATGGTTGTGTTTTCTGCAAACTTTGAACGGAACAAAACTGTTTATTTCTTTACTTTTTTTTTGCAGCAGCAGCAGAATAGAGTAAAAACTGAGATACTTTGCTGCTTCTACCTGTTTATGTAAGTTAGGCAAAACAGTATTTGTGTGAGTTCAGGCTTTGTCAGCTGATGTACATACATAAAATCAGAGTTTTTTTTTTCCAGCATTATCTTCATGGTACTTGGTTAAATGTACACTGCAGTCAAATGCAATCCAAATCTGTTTTTTTTCCTTTTTTTAAAAATCCAACCAAGGTCTTTTCAGTATGTGGTACTGAATCAGACACATATCTGATGTTTTTAAAAGTAATCTCAGTAAATGGTAAATTATCTGTACTTATATAGTGCCTTTCTATCTAACCAGCACCCTCATTTACTCACTCACACAGCTACTCCACAGCTAACCCAGACAGATCATCTTATTCAGACTAATCAGTGCTTAAATCACATTCATGCATTGATGGGGCACACATCAGAGGTAGTTCAGTGTCTTGCCCAGGGACACTTCTACATGTGACTGAATAGCGGGGAATTGAACCGCAGACTCTCACATTGGGGGGACGACTCCCCTGACCACCCAGCCACAGCAGCCCCTCGGATTACATCATACACCAATATTCTACTTTTTTAATTATTCAAATACTAAATCGTGAAAAAAAGGATAAATAAAAGTGACTTTATTTTAATTTGGATGGCTTTTGGTCAGAAATTTTAAGTGGGGAAATATAAATATGAATTTATAAAGATAGTGGCTTTGTGCTGTTTGTTTGTTTTATTACAATTTAAATATGTATTTACTTACTTTAAAAAAGATAATTAGTTTATTTGCTGTAGCTCCTCTTTGTTACTCAGTTCATCACACCTGTTTTCCATCTGCTCATCAGATTACCTGCTTCTCATGATCCCTAATAACTACGTCCAGAATTTACAAAAACTTTTTGCACTTTTTTTTTTATCAGATCCAAAAGCTCATTGTTACATGTACACCTCATTGCTGCTTTGTGCTACCAATTTTATTTTATTTTAATTTTTATATGCTGTGAAAAGTCTTGCCTCTGTCTCCCATCACCAAAAAAAGACAAATTTACGAGATTCACTTTTTTAAATTTGCTAAATGTACTCCTAAGAACTGTAATTATTGTAATTAGAGTAAATGGAGAAGTTTAAAATGATGAAGTCTACAATACTTTTTAAAATTGTTGAGAAAAAAAAAACTGCTTTTTTTAAAAATAGATTTCAGTGTGCAGAGAATCTTTGAGACGGTGCACAGCTGGCTAGAAAGAAACCCTTTTATGTTGCTGCTTTAAGTGCTTTCAGTTGAAGATCTCTGAATTTTTCAGAAAAAAAAGCCCTGATGTCACTGCTGCTGCTTTCCAGTCCATCAATCAAAGTGACTGAAATCATCATTCTAGCAGGAAAATGCTAGTGAAATGGTTCTGCTGAGATCAAAAGAATGCTCTGATATTAAAGATAATGTTTTTTTTATTCAAATGCATGGATGTGATTTGATTGTTGTAGATAAAATGAACAAACAATATGTGAAGTTTCCATTCAGTCCAAACTCTATTCTACTTTTCTTGATTAAATAACACAAAAAATATTCACCAATAACAAAAGTTTATTGTTGTGTTGGAGATTGTAAAGTTATTTTTTTGGAACTAATTTTACAAAAACACAAACTATTTGTTTGGTGAAAATGTGACTGCTGTTCAAGTTGTAACTTCTACAATCTTTGTGATTTGAGTATTTGTGAGCAGCTAATAAGCACCACGTTGATGAGAAGCTGAGATGAAATGCCCTCCAGTGTTTTATTCCCAGTAAAAATAACACTGAAGACACATTAAAAGTAATACTGTCTGAATGTTCCAAGAATCTGCAAGCCAAAAAAAAAAAACATTTTGGCATAAAAACTTTAACTCTCCTATTCTTTTGAACTCTTTTAGACATTAGAATTTTTTTTTTCAACATTCATTTTAAGTTGAAGTAAATATTGATAACTTTTATTTGACTTCTTTTCTTGTTTTGTTTTTACTCATCTGGGTGGTAAAAATCCTGCCTTGCCATTAACCGAACCTGTTGCACTGGAGTGAGGGGAAAGAAAAAGGGGACATCAATCACTGTCATCTCCTGCAAAGTCTCAAAGGTCAATTTAGCGAGTGAACGTTGAGCAGTTTGCAGCGTGAAGAGATGGTTGAACATGTGCTCATCACAGCACTATGCTTAAATGACTGTTATTGTTCACACAGAATTAGCCTTTCCAGCCAAATATAATGCTGTGTTTTCCTGAAGCTGACTTCTCTGTTCTTTGCTGAGAATACTGTGTAAATGTATATGTTCTACTGATCCTTTAAATACATCCATTTTATCATTCAGTCATCCCTACTGTTTTTATATGTGATGCACAGATAGTGATACATTTAGCTTGTGTTTGTCCAATTTAAATATGAGACCCAATAAAAGGTGAAAATATATCCCCTGTAGCTTCACTTAACTAACAACCAAACCACAAATGGTGCAGACAGTTGTATTGATTTTGTCTAAACCTGTCTCAGATGTGACTAAAGCAGCGTACAGCCACACTTTATTCTTCTCAGCTTAGGATGGGAACAGAAGCGATGGTTCTATCAGCAGAACCTGAGTGTTCACTGATAGGTTAGAATAATATATTTGTATCTTATATATGTTTTGTTTGTTTGTTTATTTGATTAGTTGTCTGTTTGTTTTCTAATTACCAGATCTCCACCCAGCTAAACATCTGAGGTGCATTCTGCATTGATATTTTTGACAACACTATTCATGGCAATAAAGAACAAAACAGTTATAACATATGTTTGTAACGACTCATTGTTACTGTACACACAGCTATTATTTTACCCACAAATGGAAGTGTCATTTTAAGAAATTCATTAGTTTTAAATAATAAATGTCACTAATAGGTTCTGATTATCGACACATTCAACAGCAGGGAGGTGTAAATGAGGTGCCTAGAGATAATTAACAAGTAGACAGGATTGATGTGTTTCTCACAATGACATACGATGATCATTAAGCAAAGGTCACACCTGGAAGAACTGAAGGGAAAGAAATTAGTAACAGTTTGGGGGCTTCTATTGTTCTCTCCTAAATGAGCTATTTTTTGACTTGAAATGTTTTTACTGCAAAGTGAGATGAACACAAAATCCAAAAAATCAATCTTAACATATGTCATAAAAGTTCACCTGTCAGCATAGTTAAAGTAAAGTTATCCTTTATTTAATTACTATGGCAACGCCATTCTTTTGTAATACGTCTGATATATCACAAGTAATCACTCCGAGAGCGAACTATTTCAAGAGTTCTCTGAACGCTTCTCTCTTGTCACCTAACCTCGTTGATTTTGCTGAATGTTGATTCTATCCCCGGTGAAAGATAATGAACTTTTGCAGAATACCTTGTGCGTGTTCACCCACACTTTGCCTTTTGAGCAGCTGTGAGTCATGCAATTAAAAGCTGAAAGCCTGGCTGTTACTGTGTTCCAGGGTAAAGGGCACCATTAATACTGTATACAGCATGTGGTTTACCACCAGAGGCGATAAAGGTACAGCTTGAAAGCTTCACTGTGTGCTTCATCTCTGTGTTCAGTCACGCATTTGCACACATTATTTCTGACACATCTACCTGTTATTTTAAATCTATTAGAAAAAATAAATTGCATGACATTTGGGGAAAAACAATTGTTCACAATCATTTGGAAAATCACACAATAATCTCAAACTACTTTCTTGTTTACTTTTAGCATTTAGCGTAGCTTGGACACTTGAAACCAAAGGAAACAGTTTGCATTAAGTTACAACTGTGCTTTAAACTTATTAGCATTGAAAGAATACTTAGAACATGTTCGAGTAATCTATGATTATTATGAAAACAAAACTTTTGAGTTACTTATTTACAATATGACAAAAACTGCTCAGAATGGTTGAGTTACTAGATTTTTGTTTTAAGTAAATGTTTTACAGCTGAGGAAAGGATGAACAAAATAAAATATAAAAAAACAACAATGGTTTGGTTTGGGAACAATTATATTTAATAAATAAATATTCCAGCAAGCATTTTCCCAAATGTAATAAATAAATAAATGAATTGCAGAGTAGAAATAGAGTACTTGCCTCCCCAAAGTGTAATACTGTACACTAAAGGTAAATTGGCAAAAATATTATCTGTCAAACTTTTCAGCTGTACTTTCAGGTTTTTGTTTTTAATTTATTTATTTTTAAAGATTGTCAGTTGTTCTCTTAAGCAGTGTTCACTCGTAAGAGATTATCAAGAGAAATGTGTTTTTTAATCAATCAGGCCTTTGCAGCAATGCTTCATTTTAACTTACCTACAAGATTGTAAATCAGATAAATTATGCTTTATTTTCTCAAATAATATTGAACATATAGAGACAACATGATCTGAGGATTTCAACAGAAACATACAAGCATCAATGTTAAAACAAATTGAAGGAAATATTGTTTTTAGGCCCTTTTTTTTGTCTATCACATAGTTTATTTTCTTGACATTTCTCCAGAGAATGCAGAGAAATGGACTGGCTTGTGAGCTTGAGAAGTGCTGCTCGGAGGATTTAGTTACTTTCTCACAGATCCAGGATTTCTTGTATTTCCTTCTTTCAAGATGATGTGCTGAGCTATACTCAGTGACTCAGAAGCTTCAGTCCAACTCAAAATATAGATTTGACCAATGAATGAATAATGAATGCATATAAAGAATAAATAAGTATCCATCTTGAAGAAACATGAATGCAGATTTCCTTATTTATTTTTCTTGTTTTCTAAAGACAGTTCAGCTGCCCAAAACTGTGAAGGATAAATCGATTAATTGATTTTTTTTCCCCTGTTGGTTTTGTTGAATCCATCCTTGCATCCATCTTCCATTCCCCCCAGCCATGCATCTCTTTTTGTTAGCAAAAACATCTCTACGGCAGTAACAAATAAGAAGCATAAATAAATCATAAATGCCTCAGATGTTACAATCATGATGCAACTGTTGTGTCTGTCTTCTCTCATCTTCTTGTCAACCAAGTACGCACACACACACATGCACACACACCCCCTCTGACACACACGAACGCACTGATGTTATAGAGCTTATTATGTACAAGACATTTCAGTGGGAGTCTTGTGTCAAGTGTTTACAAGCATGGTGCTCTGTTTTCCCTTTCACACCATGCTAAGTTTATTTCATCATTGATGCCTTTTATTTTACTGATAACTGCAAATAAACATAGGAGAGCTAAATCCAATGATTAGGGAACGTGGGAGGAGGGGAAATAGGGTAAGTAAAGTAGAGCATGAGGGAGCCAAAGCTTTTTGTCAGAGAAGCAGACATACTCAAAAAGCAAAAAAGATTCTCGGGAGAAAAGAGATGGCCTTGAACTATATAGTCTGTTTATAGCTTGCTTCCTCTCATATGGGGTTCATCTTTGTATATTGCTTCTGCAATTGTTGCAGTGAACTATGACATTGTTGCAAGTAAACAGAGTTGCAACGCCAGTCAGTCAAAAGCATGGGCAGCTCCATAAAGATAAAGGTGTGTTTGTCATTTTTAGCTTCAACCTGACACAGTTATGTGCAGCTTAAAAGAAGCTGTTCATCATGAGCACATTTGAATAGGAACACAAAAATACTGCAAAGCTGACCTTTAGCAGAAGAGTAATTACTCACCTTACCCTGAGAAATACAGATAACGGTGTCATTCTGAATGCAAAACAAGTCTATGTTCTATGAATTATTGAGCATACGTGTTTAAGTATTAATATTACATGTAGTGTATGTTGTATGACATCCACAATCACAGAAATGAGAAAAGTATCAAAACTGTCAGGACCCAAAGATCTTCAAAATGCCACACAATCCCCCTACCCCATCCTCACATCCCTGTCACTGCTCTACTTTAGAAGTGGGTTAGTCAAGCTCTGTCTCCACAGTATCTGTTGCTCCTTTGTAACGACTCTCTGTTCTGATCCGCTGTCGTGGCCCCAGGGCCAAACCCAGCCGTGATGGACACAAATCCATCTGACAGCTTTCTACTCATGGTCCCTAAAGCTTTCCAAAACCAGTTCCAAAAGGCTTTTAGGGTGAGGGCTCCAACATCGGCAGCAACGTGATGCAGATGTAAGAATAAAGAGATTGAAGAGACACACACAAGGGAGGGTAGCAGAAGTGTATACATCTCTCCTGGTGGGTAAGCTGCTGGATGTTTGGCTGGATGATGCCCAGATCCGACTCTTGAATGTCTGAGGCGCACATGGAGCACAGGAGAGATGACTGAGTGGGAAGTTTGAATCCTCAGTTTTTCTTCTTGGTACCTGTCTCATGTGGAGGGACTGGAGGCGATGAAAGGAAGACAGAGACACTGGACATGATGAAAGCGGAGGTTAACCAAACCAAGAACAAGCGAGAAACGCAAAAAATATATTTTGTAGGACAGATAATATAAAGCTATCACTCAGAGAGATAAATAACTCCCACCTGTAGAATCCATGGAAATTAAATTAGGCCACTGCAGGACAGTGGAACTTAATCACAATCACATCTCTGGCCTCAAGCTGTTTGCTCTCAAATCCACTGTTTTAGCATCCAGACAGAATATTACCTAATTCTCATCTTTGTTTTCTGTGCTCAGATGAAAAGCCTGTTGTGTACAAAGGTCTACATTTTTGAAGGTAAAAATCAATCATAAGACCATGTTGCTCTGAGGTGATGCACAATGCAACCCGTGCCACAGCGTGAAGGCAGCAGGGAATGCAAGAGGTGGGACACAAAGGCTGAGGTAGACTTGAAAAGGGAGGCTATGCTGAACAAATAACAAAATGCTTTGCCTGGCAAAGGCTCCATGTGTGTGAAACAGGGGCAGAAGCGAAATTCAGCTCGTGTGTCTTTGTTTGACTGGACAACCGTAAAGGCTGAGCAAAATAATTAGTAGTCAAGGAAACAAAACAAGAGCAGAAACATCAAGTACTTAAGAGAATAGACTAAGAAACGATAATGGACACTTTACAGATTGATTTGATGGTTCGACTTGTTGAACTACATCAGATTTTTTTTTAAAAGTTCAACTGCCATCAAATGAAAAAAAACTATTTAATTTTTTTCCATTTATAGTAATTAACAATTTATTGTTCTACATATAGATCATGCCAACATGCTTCATCTTGTAACTGTTCAACTTAAACTAGCGCCTTGCTTTGGTTGTTTTTATTTATTTTTTTATTTTTTATTTTTTTAATCAGCTACCATTTTTTATGTACATTTTTATACTTTAATATTAAGAATTTAAAATTCACTCACCTTCGCTCATCACCTTATCAAATCAAAAACAGAATCACAAAACACTCTTCCTCGTGTATGCATGAAGATGAAAAGCTGTTCTACTCAAAGAACATCATTAAAATATAACAGACATCATGAACCTTAGACACCCCTATGTAAAGGGTCAGTTGACCCAGATAAAAGAATATTCCTCACAAAGGCTTGTTTGTATTCTTTTATTTATGTAGTATTGTTTTCTGTGCATTGATTAGATTTTATCCACTTCTGACATTCTCAACAACCTCCTGAGCACAGTGTGTCTATATTACAGACATCCAGTGAAATGATTTCATGGAACTTTATTATTGCAGTAGTTATACTGCACCTGAGCAAAATGATGCAACATGAACAAAAACACTACGATCCTTAATGAGCATTTTTTTTTTTCGTTTTTGTTTACATGTTAATTCAACCTGGAAAGACCCACGAGACAAAGTGAAATTAGAATGATTTATTGACCTGATTGAACAGACAAGATTATTATGAACAACAAGTTTGGCG
>JARVJO010000111.1:2329235-2342787 GCA_031762555.1 Cynodonichthys magdalenae
CAGCCCCCCCCCCCCCCCCCCCCACACACACACACACACACACACACCCCACACCTGAATGTGCAACACTGCAGAGAGATTTAGGCCATTGTTATTCTCTTTCACAGGCCACCATAATGACATGCCGGCATTATTATTCACAATTTACCAATTATCCCTCTGACCCATCTTCTGATCCGCATTCACAACAAATCATAAGCCTATTTATTCTGAGGTCAGATTAAATTGTATTTGGTCACTGTCTTTCTGAATAATAAAGGAAAAAAAATGCAATCTGTATCGGGTTTATCTATTTCCTTGTTTGTGTCATATCTCTGTGCTTTTGGTCCTTCCTCTGCAATTTACACCTCATGAGTAGCTGTCCTTCCTGTTCCTCGTTAAAAAGAGAAAACCAGCAGAAAATTAGCTTTTTGTTCAGTCACACGGCATGACATTGTCCTGAGCTACACAGAAATTTTGTCAAGTGTATAATCCAGTATTTAAATAATGACAGGGATTTGAATAATAGCTTCAAGCTTATACGCAGATACAATTAGGGTTCTGTTCCTAATGAGGGCCTGCTAACAGACACAGCAGAGGCTGAAATTACCTTTAGTGCATTGTGGGTAGAATAATACTGTAAAGTCAACCTTGCATGTCTGTTTACCCCTTCATAAAACAGACACTGTTTATTAACAATAACTCTGACTCCACATGTTTTGGGAAAGAAAGAAAGTGAGAACAAACCAAAAAAGGAAGATAATTTGACAAATGAGGACCAAACACTGTAAAAGGTTTAGTAAATAATAACTGGTTGTTAACAGCAGTAATGAGGGCATACAAGCTAAAATACTGTAGTTGGTAAGCTTGCAGAGAAAAACTGAAAAGGAAAAAGAAAGTTGAAAACAGGACAAAAACATGAAGTTCTAAATAATATTTGAATGAAAACATGATATATTAAATAGTAAGTTTTAGAATATTCACATTCACAAAATAAAAAAAGGAAAGTTTACAGACTAAAAGTGCAAAGTGAAACAGCTCTGAAAGTTTAAGAAAAACAAACTTAAAAGTATTTTTTTCTCCAGAGACCTACAAGTGACTTAGGGCTCCAGTGGAACTGTAATTTTGGCAATTGCTGGACCATGAGAAGCTCCATAAATAAAAAAGAACCCTTGGGATTTCTTTTAAAGTGAAACAATTTTGCATGAGGTACTGTAAACCAGCATTAAATGAAAAAGGAAAATGATCAAACAAACAATTTTACAATCTGGGACTGACCACAGTCCCTTTTAAACAGAAGCTCAGAGCAGTTAATTACCAAAACATAAAACAGGAACTAGATGATGACTACAAAACCAAAGAAGCCAAGGCATGTTTGCTAGGTGTGAAGTCCCACTGTTTAGGGACTGAATTCCCATGACTGGGAGTTATACTGAGGTGGTGCCTGACAAAGCACAGTTTGCTTCCCAATCTTCAAATCACACCACATTGGAGCTCAACACCATCTCCCTCAATATCACATTATGCTCTGCCTTGTACTGAGACTACATTCATTTATTATTTACACTATCTGTCATGTCATTGTGGTCTTAGTTAGATTTATTCACACAGATGTATTAATATATCACACCTGTTTTACACAAAATCACATTTTACATGGAAATCAGATGAAGAAATAGTTGATTAAGACAAAACAACCTAAAATAAGTCTAACTTGTATGTTTTTCATATGGGCTTTATTTAAATGTATCTTAATCAGAGGAAAGATATAAACTGTTTTTTACACACCTGGTCAAGCACCCCACATTTATGATTTATTATTGTTTTTTTAATGATTTTATGTTGAGTACCCCTTGAAAAATGTAAAACATTTAAACATCTGGGAGACTTACATCACAGACCAGTCAGACACCACCATTAATGCCCAACATTTTAGTTTATGGTAAACATTTTCAACCTTGTTTTTTGTATTTAAATTATTTTTGAAAATGTACTGTGTAATTAAAAAAGAAAACTTACAAATTTGACACATCACAGCTTTAATGTATTCCAATAGCATTTAGCAAAACTCTCCTTCTAATGTTTGCATTTATGTAACTCAGTGCATGCTTCTGTGTGCAATAGTTATAATTAATTACTTCTCAGTTATATGTACTAATGCTTGCATGTTGTGAAGTCAGCTCTACAATAAGGTCAACAGAAGTTATAACCACTGATTGATGATGTTGCCCGTTTTATTAAAAGTGGTGAAATATCTTTACAGTGGATCGATTGTTTAGGCCAAACAAACCAAACAATAGAGTTTAGTGAATTTATTGAGTGCCATAATAAGTTTATGTCTCCCTGTGACAAACCTTGTGCCACAAAAAATAAAGAAAAAGCTTCATCTGCAGTTATTTTTTTAATATTGTTAAAAAAATACCTTGAACTACATACATCCTGCACACACACTCAAACAGACATAAAAAGACACCATTCCTGCAACAGGAAGACATAGGCCACCAAGGTCACTTCTTCATACCCAGAAGCCTTTGAAAAAGGTCATACAGTCAAATACTAATACCTTTATTTTGGTCTCTGAGGAACCGCTCCACATTATGAAATGGCTAAGTCAGAAACTCCAAAGGTCAACCACTTTAGATGGAGTAACAGAGTGTGAGGTCAAAACAGCAAATATGCCAACTAGATGCTCCCTCAAGGTTGTGTTTTCACTTTTCTGTGAGAGGAATGTTTGTCCCTTTCAACAGGAATGAATCTTAAAGCTGTTCTTTTTTCAGTAAATACAATATGGTTTGTGAACCGAAACAAAATTACACACATTTTTTTCTAATTTCTAATTTCGCTGCCTCTGTTTTTTGCACATTGTTTTTTTATGGTGTGACAGAGTGAAAGAAATGAGGAAAATAAGAAAAATTGAAATTAGCTTGTGATAAATGCAAAAAGGATAGACATAACATGAAAACATCAAAAAATTACTCAAGAGCTTCAACTCAAGTTTATTGTTTATTTGACTTATTTTGTTTTTTCTTTCTTCCACCGAAACAGTGCTGCAGCTTTAGTTTGGATTTACCACAAATTAACATGGCTTAGATCCTGTTAGTGCAGATAAAGCTCCAAAATGTCCCACTTGTATCCTTATCCTCCCTATGAATATTCAACAGCTTGCTCTCATCTCCCCATTGTTTTCTCATTTGTACTGGTATCTGACAGTACTGGTGATAATGTGCTGGGAGAAGATGTGGCAAAGGGAAGTGGCATTGATATATGATCCGATAGGGCCCTTGGCGACATGCTTCAATGAACTGAAAGGAGCCTCATCTCTGAGCTCGATTGGAACGTGGTGGAAATTCATTAAAGTTAAAACGACTTTGATTTATTATCTTAGAAATGATTAGGTCAGAGAGATTTGTTGTCTCAAGCAATTTCCGCCTGGAAACATTTAAAGTGGCAGTTTTTTAATATAGAAGTTATTCAAGTAGTTTCTACCTCTTGGTTGTTGTTTTGTTTGGGTTAAAAGAACGAACAGTTTAGTTTAGAAACATTAGAGCGAGCGGTTTATCTGGGACTAAGTAAAGCAACTGAACTTCAGCACATATATGTGTGTGTGTGTGTGGGATCAGTGGAGCAGGCGGTGGGAGAATAACCATGTTAGTGTGAGAGAGCAGAAAGGCTACATCTGTCACTCTGCATTTTCTCACATGCATTTTGACAAGGCCCACGAGCCTGCCACAATAACCCGACAAACTCTGCTGCCTGTCAAAAATGCGCACACATCTCATGCCTCACAAAGCATGATAAAGGGAACGAAGCTCATTCGGTGTTCAAGGGTAAAAAGTGCAACTGTAGGTGTAGCCCGTAAAGGCAAAAAAAAGGGTTTGCATATTTTGAAAATGTGACTGTGGCACAGTTCATTTTTCTTTTTATTTTTTGTGCCTGAGTGTGCCAGTGCATTTTGTCTGTGTGTGTACAGCATCTGTGAGTGTGCGCCCTCTGCTCCAGCTGGCATATAAAATGACAGTGAAGCATTTCCTTTGCCAGCTTTGGTGCTGTCGCCCCTTCTTTCAGCCCTCATTCCTCTTTCTCTCCCCTCGCCTCACCCTCCACGGCCCCATAGCCAGTAGCCATATGCTCAGTCCTAAAGCCAGGCACAATGCCAGACCAAGATACAAGTCTGTAACTGTGTAATATACTCCGAGGCAAATGAGAGCGAGGAGACGGCACAGTCTGGGAGAGAGAAAGTTGCCATGAACTGTGAATCAAAGGAAAATTTTGATTAGGGCTCTAAATCCAGATGATTTTTCATTTGTTAATTCTTTTGCAGTCCCTTGTGCTTTCTCCTACTTTTAAAAGCTGAAAATAAATTGTGTAATCCATCCTCCATTTTTCGGTTTATTGGAGTCCCTGAGGAATTTTTCGCAGCCAGCTGACCTCATTTGCAACCTTGCTGCAAGCGCCTGTACTCTTAAGCCATCATCTAAGTCTATTATATGGAGACAACATGGTTAAATCACAATTCAAGCATGAGCATACACCAAAATACCTTAAAATGTCAATCTTGCTTGCTTGTGTTGCTTTTTTTAAATGTTTTGCAGAAAACTTTTTTTTTCAGAAAGTACAATATTATAAGAAAGTAAAACATTTGAGCAGAATGACTGTAAGCCCCTCAGCATGCAGGTCGAACTGTAGCTAGTTTGTTAATGCATAAAGTAAAGTTGTTTTGGTTAGAACAAAAATTTGGTGAATGTGTATAGATTTGAATGAAAAATATAAAAAATATCACTGAATGGCTCATATTAAAATTTGGCGAGGTTTTTATTTTCATGCATCTTCAACATGTCTAATAAAAACTGCAGAATAAATTAATCATTAAACAACAACACACAAAGACACTTTATTACTTGTAAAGATGTTTGATATTTAAAGTAGGATCCATTTAAGTTTATATAAGTACATATCAAAAACTACAGATGTTCAGACTTCTTATGGCTCAGAGATAAAACTGTTTTTGTTTATTAATTAATCAGTCATGTCATTAATTGTGAATAAAGATCCAACTGAGTTGCATGAACTCAAGAAATGCTGTTTATTTCCTTTTAGACATTTTATGTTTGTAAAATTAATAAATTTTTTAACAATCTTTGAAAACCATAGGAAAAAAAACAGTAAGACGTCAACACTGCACAGCTTGGCACACTTAAGAGTGGAATTTTCAGAGTAAAGTATTTATCTATATGCATCTTCCAGGAGGAGTGAAATAAAACATTTCCCATGGTTGAAACAGAGAAATGTCAAGGTGGATGTTTTAGTTGTTAAAATTGTTGCTTCTTTTTGTTTTGTTTTATCTGTACTATTAACTTGGTCGGCATGCCTGCATTTAGATTAGCATGTGCGTTCCAAAGCATGTGAGTGAGTTAATGAGTGCCTTTAAATGTGTTACATCTAGAAACTACTTGATTTCAGATTTAAAAACATAACACATGAATCTGTTGCAGCATTTTAATATTTGTCTCCGACAAAGTTTGATTCAAAGGTGAGACGTTAGTGAAGATCAAAAAGAATAAAATTTCTCAACTTGCGTTAATTAGATGGTTTGTTTGCAAATGCCTTTTTTTTTACTAAATGGAACCGAGGTCAAATATATAAGTAAATAGCTTTCAGAATGTGTCTTTTAATTAAGCCTGTCCAATGTCTATTTACAGTGTTAGTATTTTCAACAAACAGTTGATTAAAACATTATTTTTTTTACTTTTCATAATTTTTTATTGGATTTTTCTAATGTAAAAAACTGGAAGTATAAACATCAGTTGAAAGTACTGCAGCTAAATGTGACACTTTTCATGTGAGTGCACATTCAGTACAGTCACAGAATTTACAGACAGAAAATTGTTTACATACCAGCTTATCGTGACCCTTAAAGACAAAACTTGATTTATTTTGGTACAGCAAAATTAAAATGTGCTTCTGTCTGCAATCTTTACGCATCTGATCATGTTTTAGGATTTTGGCTCCGCCCACTGGTGCTGGAGGCTGTTCTCTGGCTGTCTGTGTGTTAGTGCAATGCCTGTCCGTCACAGGTGGTCTTGTGTGTACGATGCCTCCTGACAACTCAAGACTGAATTTCATTAACATGCTAAATTATATTATTTTTCTACTCTTGATACATGTTACAGATTTGAATCAACCTTAAAGAACCAAAGGTTTGTGGTGCAGTAAATATGATAACTTTGATTTGTGTTTTTCTAATGTGTACTGCAACAGCAGCCTTACACTGTTAAAGATAAACAAATGAAGCTGGTAAACCTGGTAATTTGTCCCATTCTGTGTGACACATTCATTTTTTCTTCATGTGGAAATTGATAAATCAATCACTAGATAATTGATTATTGGTTTATATGGTGGTACAACATACTTATCTAGTGTCTGTTGGTTACTAACTATCTGTCAAACTATGTGTTACCCTATAAATTACCGTGAATGTATTTACTTTTTTTTCCACAAACATTATTTTGTGCTGTTAATGTCTTGGTGTTAAAAATTCAGAATACTGTAAGTGATATTAGTAAAAAATGTTTTTCAATCTGTCCTATATTAAGGTGTATGTTAAGGCCCTGTCCCACTATAACATTTTAGACAACTTATACCAACTTACGAAGAGCTTTACCATCACTAAAGATGTCTATGTTGAAGATGGAATTTAAAAAAAATCTACTGGAAGCCTTTTTTAGACCTATACATACTGTAATGCTAACAATTAGATTGAATATGTAGCCAATATGAGTAAAATAGTCTTAACAATATTTTCACAAGTCAGCATAAGTTGTCTAAAACGATATAGTGTGATAGGGCCTTTACTAAACAAAACAGACAGTTCACAGTTTCAATAGCTACAATCTGATTCTATTGCCCCGATGCCTTAGAGAACAAATTCCCAGGTCACAAACTTCATGTACTGTGTTTCCAATGACAAAATCTCCTGTACAACGGTCTGTGCATACACGCTCACATCTGCATAAAGTTGTGATTCAAAGGCAGACATGTCTAGGGCAGGCGGAGGCATACCAAGGGACGCTTTGACATCAAGTTCCACCTTGTTTTTGTGGAGCACGTTAGTCTGCATTGTCCCAATGTGACACGTGAAAACATACAGAAAAGCCAGAAGACTGCATGATATAATTATGCAGCTTAATCAAACTCAGACTCCACAATGGCCATTTAATAACAGACTATATTTACTAATGTTAGTTCCAAAGACAGCCTCAACACCATGCATTGAGTCGCTTGTTATTTTAGGCTAAAAAATACATGAACAATACACAATTTTCTTGATATAAAATGCACTGGTTTCTACAATTATAAGAAGTGAAACAAAAGTGAACCAACTAGCTAATGAAACCTTATAAAGTTGGAGCTACTGAGTGTCAGATTTATTGAGCCTGAGCAAGAAGTTAGTCAAACATTTAAAAATGGGTGCAGCTTATCTCCGTGCACTCTCTAACTAGAGTTCAGAAAAAGGCTGTGATCAGTACAAGAAGTGCTTCGGAGGCACTTTTCTCAACCAATTCCTCTGCTTGATCAGCAAGACTGAGAAGAAAGCACATCATGTTTCATCACGTCCTCAGAGTTCTCAACCTAGACCTCAAAACCAGAGCAGCAGAGTAACACACACTCAGACACCTTCCTCTTCAACACTCTTGAGGAAGTAGACAGCTTTCTAGGGGAACCACTTGTTCTGAGCTGCTCATTTGCTGAGGAATCTTCAATGGCAAATTACTGACATCAAGCCACAGTGACTTGAGTCAGAACACTACAAGGAGGAGAGAAAGAGGAGTAGGTCGCCTCACTAGGGGAAAGGCAGACAACTTCTGACATTACTTCAAGTTGCCAATTAAAGTCAAAACTGCAGCGAGTGTAACCAAAAAGACGATGACAATGACGATAATGACGGAGATGATGAAGATTATGCTGGCATGGATGATGCTGCGTGAGTGCATCCTGTTTTTTGAAGAGATGTGAGTGGGTGGAGAGCTCTGCAGATGAGAGTAGGTGAGGAGAATGAGCGTGGAAAAAATATAAAAAGGGCTTTGACATCAGAGTGATACAGTACGAAAAATAGGAGCAAGAAATATTAGATTTGTTTTTTTTTTTTTCTTTTTTTCCTGGCACCAACCTCAACATATTTTTGCCTTTTTAAATATTTCCATCTCAAAGCTCTCCTGTCATGGGCAATGGCATCTAGCTCCATTTAACCAGTAAGGTTCAAATGACTAAACTGAGTGAGAACAACTGAAGTAGTTTTGATAAGTTCACCCCAACTTGTTATTTTAGTGACACCTATAATCATCACTGACTCCAATTACACTTTTCTCTTTAGGAAAAAGAGAGAGTTGTCAAAGTCAGAGCCATTAAGATGGGATTGTATGGAGTCATTTTTAGCAGTCAGTACATTACCTGAAGTTGGTGCAAACCCAGTTTTGAAAATCTGAGAGAAATTCACATAGGGCAGTCAAGAAAAGACAAATGTGGATAAATTTGTCGATGCCCTTACATCTCATTGAAACAGTCCATTTATTCAGAAAACTGATTTGGTTAAAAACAGGAGACTATTGTACATATATTTGCATGCTTTTAGCATGTGACAGAAGGAAAAAAAAATGTATACATAAGTTAACAAAAATGTTAAAAATATCTAACCATAGAATTATATATATATATATTTGTTAAAGGCATCCTCTACAAGACCATCTCCAAGTACCTTCATGATCTTCGAACAACAGCTGCCAGTAATATTAACCAACATTCCAGGATGTAGATGCAAAAAAAAATTAAAATGCAGAAAGCTGTACAGAAGTATGCATGTCAGAAAGTATGTCACTTTTTTCCTGGCACCACACAATTTATTGAATATATACATATGTATGTGTGTGAGTGTGTGTGTGTGTGTGTGTGTGTATGTAAACAGCTTTATTAAGAATATATTATGAAGGTTTTGTGTACTTTAGTTCCACCCTAAAGCTATATGGTTTTTGTTTTGTTTTTTGCAGAGGCAACAATCATGAAAAATCCTAACTCAGGTTTGCTGTGCAGATTTGGGGTCAAAGTTATCACAGAAAACAATATGCTGCTCAAAACGAAGCACCACATTATATCTGCAAAGTACAGTCTACTTCATTATGAACTGCTCAGCACATAAAGGAAAGTGTAATTATGTTTACATATGTTTACAAACTTTCACAAAATTCTTGTGAAGTAACAGTAGGGAGGTTGTGTTGGTGGACTATATTACATTATGTTAATGTAGTAGATGCTTTTACTGAAAGTGACTCACAAGAAACATTATTTCCAAGAGTTCATAATTTTGCATCAAACAACTGGTGTATGAAGAGAGAAAGACTGGATGGAGCCAAGCAGCAACTAAACTACCCTATTTCCTATCTACAGTACCTTATTGTTGATGGAGTTGTAATTAGTGAAAAACTCAAGCAAAAAATATGTTTTGTCTGCTGAACCTTGCAAAAAATTCTTGTATCAAATTTTGCTTTAAATCCTTATTAGAAACCATTTCATCAAGCTAACGTGCACAACAGACATGTCACAAGTTACCCTGCTAATTTAGTGATTTTAAAAATTTTAAATTGAATTTTGTCAGAATAAACAACCTTATTGAGAGACTTCTGTTTTTTTTCTCCATTGTATTACCACTTTTATTTATGGGCATCATGTCTGCACGTGGAAAAAAGAATGACATACCCGACAGAAATCAGAGGATGAAACACAGAGATGAGAGAAAAGGACACCACAACAAGAATAAATACGGTGCTAGACAACAATGACTTATGAAGGAGAGGAAATATAAGCTGCATCTCCTCACATATCACTTCTGACACTGTGAGATCACTGAACAATGGATGAGCTGATAGCTCCGGTGAGGAATGCTGTGTGACTGTTATGTTTCACATGGCTGTAGGAATTACTCTGCATCCCATCATTATAACAGACAGGTTTCCGATGATTGGGCAACCAGGAATCATTCCAAGAGCAGGGAGGAATGAGGCAGATGGATTGCTGCTTTTACGATCAAGAAATGTGCCACCCTAGTTGTATTACTGTGACAAAATGGTGCTACAGCCCACATAAAAATAAAAATCTTTGCTACGAACAGGGAGTTTTTCCTCCCACATATTTTGTGTGATAATAGTTTGAGCTGTTCTGCTGAAAATGACCTAAAAATACTTGTAAGTTGAAAAGAATGGTAGGTCTATCTTATTGAAAGCATACGTATTCAGTGCAAATAGAATAAATGGCAATTTGTGTGTGTAAGAGTGGCCATGTTCTTGCTACTTGGTGGGGATGATTTTTTCAGGAAATTGCATCTATGTTGGAACCGAATGCTTGGTGGGGACCTAAAGCCCTGTTCCCACAACTTCGAAGGCTGATTTTGGGTGGGGGGGTTAAGTTTAGGACAAAGGTGTGAATTAAGTTTGTGCTAGACTTAGGGTCAAGTATGTACTGGAGTGATTAGTTTTAGGGTCAGGAATTAGGCTATAGAAATGACCAGTAAATGAATTGAAGTCAATGGAAAGTCCCCACAAGGATAGAGAAACATAGTGTGTGTGTTTAAACATTTGATAATAGTAGTAAAGTTCACAGAAGTATGACAAAATAGAATAGGGTTGTAGATTTACCTACATTGTGAACATATGATTCTAGATGGAAGGTTGTGTAACACAGTGTTGTGTAAGCCTTTGAATCTGCACTTTAATAAAAATATATAATTGTGTTTGAGTGTGTTAAATTTGTTCATACTAATTCAGGAAGAAAGAGTTTGAGAGTCATTTAAATTTTCATGGGATCAGCACACCACCGTCACGGATCAAACTGCAATTATCCAGCCTGTCTTTATCTTCACCTACAATCTCAAACAAATTTGAACTTCAAAATGTGTTTTTAAATTTGTGTTTCTACTGCATTTGCTTTTTTGTTTGGTGTTGCAGTTAAATCAGCCTGAGTCTGACCAGGTCTCTTGCTTCAAAACTCTGTCACCTAAAGACTCAGAGATGCCCTCTGCTCCTCCATGAAAGAGTTGGTCTCACAAGGACAGCAAATCTCTAAAGGAGCAGACTGTCCTCCAAGACTGCAGACAGAAGCAGGAAGGAAATTCTAGTAAAAAAATGTGTGAACCTAAAATTGTCTAGAGAATTTAAGGAGCTCTGACAGTGGCTCATGAAAACCCTAGACCTCCTTGTTCAAAAGACATTGATGGACAATGTTAGGGCTTGTGCAACGCTCTGAAACCATGAGATGAAAGAAAGACAGCAGAGGAGACAGAAAAAAGATGACATGGTGTGCAAGAATTGTTTAAAAAAAAGAATTAAAAGTGAAAGAAAAAGCAAACAAGACAGATGAGATCAAACTTCTCATTCCTACGCAGCTTCAGGTGCACTGGCTTTGTTGATGGCTTAACTTCACAATAATGGACTAGCAGCTTGCTTCACAGTGTTTCACAGTTTGGTAAAATATAAATGTCAGGAGTGCATGAGCTGGGAAAGAAAGCTCAAAATGACCAAGAAAGGAAAAAAATAGCAAAAGAAAGAAAAAAAACAGAGTGAAAGGGAAGGGGGAGAAACTAAAGGAGAAAGAAAATGACTGAGCTTCAAAAAGTACTGATAAAAAGGAGAAAGAAAGAATGGAGAGCAAAGAAAATGCAACCCTGTCTCACATCAAAATTGGTCTATTGTGCAAAACATAATGGTTTTACAATAAATGCTGTGAAATTGTAACACTGTCTCACAGCAGTTTGTGAAACTGCCACAAAGCATAATGTGCTGATTTGAGTCCGAGAACACAATTTTCTCCTACATTCTCACGGCCGTTTGTGAAACTATCATGGAACAGATAAAAAAAAAATATGGAATTGGAGGATTGAAGGTTTGGCAGTATTACATACGATCGTCATTCAGAAGACAACAGCTTGTTTCTTCTTCATCCAAATTGTTTGCTTCCAAATTCACTTTAGAACTTTTTTTAAAAAAGAAAAGGCAATTTAAATAAAATGAATAAAATATTTCACTTTAGGCATTAAAACTGCTTTGTTTTTGTTTGGAATGATGTGGTATAGCTTTCAGATAAATCCCCTTTTTAGTCCAGTTTTATTGTTCATTCACAACCTATCTTTGAAACACATGTAATTCTTGGGAAACATTGGAGTTTACATGTTCTTCCTTTGGTTGTGTGTGTTTTCTTTGGGTACTCCAGTCCCACAGACCAAAACGGTCTGTGGGACTGGAGTACCCAGTTTGATTGGCAAGTTCAAACTGTCTGTAGGTGTGAGTGTGAATAGTTGTGTGTTTTGTTTGTCTCTATGCAGTCCCATGATGGATTTGCAGCCTGCCTATGGTTTATCACACCTCTTGCACAATGACCACTGGAGAACGGTCCCCACCCAACTCTAAATGAGAAAGCAGGTGAAAAAAAAATGAATGGATGAATATCCATGGATGGTCACATGGTTGAAAAACATTTGAAAAACAGCTTAACATGTTCAATGATTTGGCAATGAGTAAAGCTAACGGGGCGGTCTATGTACTGGGTGGGGTAATAAAAAAAAAAGTGAAAGATAGGGTAGGGAGAAATTGAGACCTGGAGTGTTGGACTAGGTCACTATAACTAACTCAAATTAAAAACCTAGCATTTCATAATGGCCCACCTCCTTTCATTCCAGAAATCTGAACTAAAATAATCTCAGATTGAAATGGAACACAGCTGCAGTCAAAACTTTAAAGGAATTAGCAGTAATGTCTGTTCATCCGTTTTTTTCTGCTTATCCGGGTTCGGATCACGGGGGCAGCAGCCTGAGCTGAGAAACCCAGACTTCCCTCTCCCCAGCCACTTGGGCCAGCTTATCTGGGGGAATCCAAAGGCATTCCTAGGCCAGCCAAGAAACATAGTCCTTCCAGTATGTCCTGGGTCTTCCTCTGGGTCTCCTCCCTGTGGGACGTGCCCAGAACACTTCACCAGGGAGGCAGGCATCCAGGAGGCATCTTAACCAGATGAACCACCTCAACTGGCTCCTCTCAACGTGGAGGAACAGCGGCTCAAATCTGAGTCCTTCCCGGATGACCGAGCTTCTCACCCTAAGGGAGAGCCCAGACACCCTGAGGAGGAAACTCATTTTGACCGCTTGTATCCGCAATCTTGTTCTTTCGGTTTCTACACAAAGCTTGTGACCATAGATGAGGGTAGGAACGTAGACCGACTGGAAAACCGAGAGCTTCACCTTTTGGCTTATCTCTCACTTAACCACAACGGACCGGTACAGCACTGACATCACTGCAGATGCAGCACTAATCCGCCTATTGATCTCCCGCTCCATTCTTCCCTCATTCATGAACAAGACCCAGAGATACTTAAGCTCATCCACTAGGGGCAGAACATCCTCCCCAACCCAGAGAGAGTACCCTACCCTTTTCTGGCTCAAGACCATGGTCTCGGATTTGGAGTCACTGATCCTCATCCTGGCCGCTTCACACTCAGCTGCGAACCGCTCCAGCGAGAGCTGGAGATCACGATCTGATGA
>JARVJO010000111.1:2351677-2364461 GCA_031762555.1 Cynodonichthys magdalenae
AGAATAAATCATTTTACTTTGAACCTCGCCTGCCTGCCTGCTTTTGGGTCCACCACGCCTTGGCCGTATTCCTAACAATTTTACCCAAAGTGGTGTACATAAATGGATTATGATTAGTGTTCTTCCTTAGTTGTGGTCTTTTCAAGCATGCATGTTTGGCAACAGCAAAAAAAAAAGGCACAGCATCAAAACTCCCGGTCTGCCGTTTCTACAAACGAGACTTCTTTCCACCTCCTACCTTCTTTGGAACTGTGCTTTGGCATTTCTCATAACTTATTTAGACAGGAGGGTAGCCCTAAGGAGGACGAGCACAAGGATGCATGAAAACGAGAGCAAGACACAACAAGACAGGGCCAGAAAAAGTGGCACATACAACTGTTAACTATTCATTATGGTGACTAATTAAACATTAACTCCCTTTTCAAAGCATAGCCCTGAATACTGAAGCCACAAGGGAGGAGTGGGTGTTGGATAGAATTACAGATATAATGCAAGAAAATGACTCAAAAGTCCCAGTGAAAACCTGTCAGAGCTGAATACCTTCTTTGCTTTGGTTCTCCTGGAAATGAATGAAAAAATCCAAAGGCTATAATCCATAACTAAGACTTTCAAAGCAGAGCAAAGCTAACAGAGCATGAAGTGTTACAATTGTGCTTGGTTTTCTTCTTGTTTCACCAAGCAGTTCATTGCAGTATACCAGACTACTGATATAACTCAATTTGCTGATTTTTTTTAACTCCTGAGACCACCCATGACTTAATCTTTCGCATCTGTTCCAGTTGTTTTTCAGCTTTTTTGATCCACTTATGCTCATTCATCTTGATGCAACTGTTCTCTTCTGCTCCTTGTCACCGTTATGCGTTTTATTTTAGCCAAACATTCACGAGGAACCAGTGCAGCAGAATCAGAGATCTTATCTGTGATTCCATGCACTCCTGTTCCTTGTCAAACCCTGGTGGACTCTATGCAAGATAAAACCCAGTTATTGCCAGCTCAGTCCAACAGCAGCGCTCCACAGGGACTAATGATGCCTTAAGCTGCTAGCCTAAAGTTTGGATAAGAAAAGACCAGCATCTACTGGGTTCTTCTCTTTCCAACTTCACAACTTTAGACATTTCCCTCGGCCTCGACTTGCATGTTGTACAAATGTGGACTATGCTACAGCGTGGACTAGATCTTTCACATTTTACTGAAGAAAAAAAAAAGATACAATAAAATCTGGTGTTTCATAAACCCAGTCTTATTTACTCACTCACACAGACAGGTTTATCTAAAAGCAGCTTGTAAATAAGAGAAGCACACATCAATTTGAAAAGATGTCACATTCTGTTAAAAGATGAAAACAAATATTTTCAGATTTTACATTTATTTGCTTAAAAGTAATAATTAGTTGACACCACGGAAAATAAATTTAAAAAAATCAACTTTGGTTTGAAGTGCTCAACATGTTAGAACTGCTGGGCCTTTTTGATTTTTCAGAGTTGCATTTGAAAAACAAGAGCTCTCTAATATTCACACCAGCCTAATTTGTCTGCCAAAGCTTGGCAGCTTGTCAGACTTCAGCTGTGGCCATTTAAGAGTTCTGTGAGGTAATTTTAATGCAAGGTAGGATTTTGACATGAAATCAAAATGTGTTTGTTTTAATTTGGTCTAATTAGAATTTCTAATAATAACAAATTATGGAAGTTGCTGCTTTTACAGAATGACAATGAATTGGCAAAAAAAAGATAAAGTAAACATTAATACACTAAACAATGAATACCTATAGCAGATGGATAAGTTTTAAGTGGGTGCAGGTCAATTTGTTCTACTGCTAAATTATACTTTAAACCCATCAGTTATCTTTTTGTGCAAAATTATTACCATATAAACCAGAGCTATTACCCTAAATGCCCATACATTATCAAATGCTGTATTCCTCCAACATTTTTTTTACATTACATACTAATAATTTCCTTTTTTACAGCCAAGCAGCCTTTCATCTATTTGCTGTCCTGTCCTGTGGGAACCTAACAGAGGAGATAAACGTGGCTGACCTGCATCAGATTGGGGGCACAGAGACACATAAAGAGGAGAACAAGTTGAGACAAAGAAAAACAAAGTATCAGACTTGATTGCAGTAAAGGTAGATGTAAACGCAATACTGTATTTATGCTATTATTATTTAATTTGGTTGTGGAGGATCTTGATATTAAACACTCTGCACAAACCAATGGCTTTGTACTTTCCCATGCATTTATGTCCTGAACTTGATATTGGAAAAATACATAATTATTTAGTCTAATAACATTTCAGTTCATCACTCTATAGGTAAATAATGGTTGCTGCTCCTTAAGATGGCTGCAGTGAGAGATCAAGCTAATACTAGCATGGTCTCTGGGACCATTTAGCACACTGATAATAACTTTCCTCCATGGGAGGCCATCAGAGCTTTGTATCGGCTGCTCTCTGAATGGCTGCGCTGAAATTGGCACATTAGCTTAGTATATCTCATCTGGGAGAACTGAATAAGTGAACATGTACACATAACTCTTACACACACACACACACACCAACGCCGAGTTTATTTCATCCAGGGGACGTGAATACATGGCAGTTGAGATCCATTAGTGGTAAACATGTAGAGGCTGTCTGCTGAGCAGAAGGCATCTCAGTGGGAAGCCAGCCGGCAACGTGGAGGTGTATTAGTTTGATGAAGAATATGTGTGCAAAAGTGTGTGTGAAGCAAAACATGTGCATGTGTTTCGACATTGTTGCTTTCAGTCAATTTGACACCGTTGCAAGGCTTGACAAGTTCCAGAAGCAGAAATGCCATTGTGGAAGAAAATTTGTTGATCATTACAGCAGACATTCAAACATCTGTGACCTTCTTGTAAAACAAATGAGGGAAAGCTTTTGGAAAATCATTTGGAAATAAGTGAAATCAGTTATTTTTTCCACACAACGAGCAGTGATTAGGATAAAACTTGTTATTTGGCATACACCAGGGTTTTTCCCCTTTATATTTATCAGCTGTTAAGCATGCACCTTTAAAAAATATATATATTTTAATTTGGTTTTGTAAATCAGGCTTGCACTGTTCCCTTATTGTTTGCTGCAGCTTTTCTTATAATGAATAAAAATACAACACACTATTATTATTATTATTATTATTTTCAACAGGAAATCTCTAGATGCACTTAGAGAACAACTGGTGGAGGATTTACCAGATACAGAGGCAGCTATTTCCCTGCAGAGCTGAAGGGGAACGATGGAAATGATTGAGAAATGAAAAAGTTAGAATTTCTGACAGCTCATATAACTAATGTTTTTTTTATAATATAATAGATGTGTTGAAACAAATGGATTAGCAGGAGAACTGTGTTACTGTTCAGTGCTGCTTTACTCATCTCACTGAAATGACAATTTGGAAACAGAATGAAAAAGTAGTAACGGAGTATGCTGACCTAAAGAGACATTTTTAAAATATGTTTAAACAATGAGAGCATAAAGGTGGGTTTGGGAACGTTTCTGACTACGTGTAACAATCAGTGAGTGAGGCCATGTTTTCTACATTTACATTTTTTTAATTTATTTATTTATTTTTGAGAATAACTGTGTTTGCAAGAAAGGATGAGGTAGTTAAGTTGCTTCAAGCAGAGCCAAATGTGAGCCATTTCTTGGAACTAAATTCAACAAAACGCTTTCCACCCCATTATGTCTGAGAGGTAGACACAAAGAAATGGGTATTTTCACTGCAATTTACTGTTTTTTTCTCATTATATTGTCTACAAAAGGAGCATCTGTTAGAGTGTCCATAGATTATTCAACAGATGATTTTTAAAAGTCCAAAGGAAATGAAATTTGACGTTTGCCCTCAGATTCACACTGCTGTTCTTTGTTTTGGTCTTCAATTAGTTTTCAGTAACGCCAACAAGCTTTCAGTTTTTCTTTCTGTTTTTTATATCTTCAATAATTCCCTTTTTTGTTGAACCATGACTTAATTTTATTTTCATATACCAGCCTATAATATAGGCACATTACCTCTATTGTTCTAACTCATGTATCGATATGGATTGTGCCATCTACTCCTTCAATGATATTTATTGCCCACTGTGAAAAAGTGAAGTCGATGCCATGAAGATTATGCCTCATATCTGTGTGTGAATGTTTGGGTTTGTGTCAAAAAGTTACCAAAATATTTCATCATACTCAGGACAAATTTTAAAGAAATTTCTTAAAAGTAATTATTGGATGTAAATCTCCAACTGACAAAAAAAATTTAATTGATTCAACCCATTTTCTATTTTAAGATGGCTGCCACATCCAACTGGCCTAAAAAACACACACAAAAAAATGATTACGACTCAGACAGGTTAACAGCTTTTGACCTGAAATCTTGTGTAGTAGAAGTTAACAAAAAAACATTCTGAACTCTAACAGAACAATATATTTAATATTTTAGTATAATCACAACTCTGTCTGTTAGCAAAATATCTCATGACACCATTAAACAAACTTTAATAAAACCTAAAAAAAAGTAATTGTTTGATGTTTGAAACCTACACTGCCAACTGATACAAATTATAAATCAGTTGATTTTACAGATTTTGTATGCCACTGTGAATTTTAAGGGGTGATTAAAAAGGCTACAACTTGATTATTTCTCAGCATAGGATGATATTTGGTTAACGTTTAAGTGGGAAGGCCAGACTATAAATTCTTAGGTTAAGACGGTTTATGTGGGAAAACTCCACTGTGCAATTTCATAATCAAAACATTCTGTTTACCTACTCTAATGTTTGAAGGTTTTTTTTGGTGACCATTTAATTTTCCTACTACAGCTGAATATACAGATGCAGAAAAAATCATTCAGGAATACCCAAGTTTAATATAACATGATAGAAGCAGATGGCTGCAGAATTATCTGACAAAACATAATTTTATCCCTGTCATCAGCTCACTAAGCTTCCTCTTCCTCCCATCATGGCTTCATTTAATGAGCTCTCACACTTTGTCACAAAATGCTTCGTGGATAAGCAGGAAAGGAGCGGTCAGTGTGGGGGGAGGGGTGGGATTCTGACAACCAAACTTACTTTCATAAACAATGATGGAAAAAGTTGAAAAGCAAATATTTTGAGTAATTTAGAAGTGTTTAAAGCCAGAATCAGTTCTGTGCAGTCAGTTTCCTGCTTTATTTCTTAATACAAATTATTTAAAGGCACTTTGCTGACTAACACCACCTTTTTATGTCTGTGGATAAAATAAATAAATAAATAAATAAATAAATAAATAAATAAATAAATAAATAAATAAATGAATAAATAAATAAAAATCTGGAATTATTTATTTTCTAATTAAGTCTTCCAAAAGCTTAGGAGCTTATCCATGTCAGAGTGGAAGTTAATTTAGTTATGTTGAAATAAATTTAGCTATACATTAGAACAAATCACATCAGTTCATTTGACTGGTACTGCAGTCCCATCAAATCTTAAAGGGCTTTAGTGTACCAAAGATTCACTTCTTTTAATTCATTTCATTTACATAATGTTTCATTCACAGAGGTATCTGCCAAGTATGAGCAGGAAAAGCATTCAGAACTAATTACAGTTATAGAAATGTCTGTCAGTATTTTTAATCAACTCAGTTGATCGATATCAGTGTAATGAAAAAGACAACCTTGTTGCTCTGTTGTGAGCTCAAACTGTAGATGAATAAAACTTTTATTTGCATTACAATTCACTTTATTATTATTGATATTTTTGAGCAATATTGGTGAGGGCTTTCCCAACACTTAAAAGATGTCAAAATATGTTGTTGGTTTTTTTTCAATGTTCTTTTTTCACAATATCTACATCAATAAATAGGTGTTTTTCAACCTGAAACTGAAATTAGGAGATTTGTTAACGTGATTAGATTTAAAAAAAGTTCATTCATATAAATTATATTAGAGTTTGGTGATCGGACCCCGGCAGAGGATGCGAGCGCCGTGAAATGCTGTAAGCTCAGATGAGCTGCTTAGGATGAGGAGTAGGAGCTTTTTCTGACCCCAGGGCCTGGACACTGGTGGTGGTGGTTGTAGAAGGGTGAAGCTCATGGTAGGTTGACGTTCGGCTGGTGAGCAGACACTGATGGTCGGTTGCGGATTGGATGTGGCTGGGCTTGTGATACAATGATTGGATGGAGAAGGTGAGGTAGATTAGTCTTCCAGAGTTGATTTTTTTGTCTAGACTCCATTAGTCTTGCAGAACTGTCCAGATCTTTGTAAAAAAAATGTCTTAAAAGCAGCTAATTTTCCTTGCCATTGATCATAACTGAATTTTACAATTGGTTATGTAAATTTTCCTGTTAGCCTGCAGAATATCTCGGCACAGCTCATTTGCATAAAATCTTAGCACCAACTTTTGCTTTAACCGCTCTCCACTGCTCGATTTCCTCCCACAGAAGGACACCGCTTTTATCAAATTTCCTCCCTACAGCATTCACTCGGAGTGGTTCGGGCTAATGTTGGTTGATAGCAGAAGATTAAAAACTGCTGAATAATTAGTGCAAAGTTTAGAGGTTCCGTGCAACTTACATGGAGAGGTGTTGTTAGGAAGGGCAGAGGAAGAGGATAAAAGCCTTTTGTACAGACTCAACCTCCTTTACAAGAGTTAATGATTTTCTCATTCCTTGAATAACTCAGAAGAGTCTACAGAGAAAAGAGAAATGACCTTAATCTCTTCAATGTTGGGGGTAAGAAGGCTGAAGTACATTCTGAAGTGAAGCACAAGCTGTTTATTTCTACCTTTGTTAAATTTGCCACGGTTCAGTTTCTCTCATCAATCGACTCTTCTTCAATTCAGTTTATTTATAAAACATCAAGTCACAAAAATCTAAAGGAAACCAACAGAATGTGTTGAATCACTTTGTCACAGTCTCCCATCCTGAGCAGCACATTGGTGACAGTGGAAAGGAAAACCTCCCTTTTAACAGGAAGAAACCTCCAGCAGAACCAGAACCAGAACCAAGGTCAGGACAAGGTTTTTCTAAACAAGTGAGTGCCTGAGTAATATAGGCATATAAACAAATAAAACAAAATACAAACAAAAACAAACAAAAACTATAAGTTCATTGTGCTGTCAGGATAAACAAACACAAAAATAATTGAAAAAAAAGCATTAGGATGACATATTTTAATTATTTTTGCTGACGATTTTTTATTGAGAGTGACAAAATGAGACAAGTTCAAACAGGTTTCTTCTCATCCCCACATCCCTGACCAATCAAAGCTTTTAAAAAGTGTGAAAAAAACAGAAGGTGTTAAATACCAGTGTCACCAGTTGCCTTGACTGCTCCATGGCCAGTGAAAGTCGAGCAGTTATTTGGGACTTTTCTTTTGAACAGCGGGTCAAACAAAGCAAACTGCCAATGACTCAGCATGTAACAAAAAAAATAAGTTTCTCATTAAAGACATCCTTTTTTAACATATGAGCAGCAGCAATTTTGTGTCAACACAATCAAACTCAGTGTTAAGGCCCTGTCACACTAGACAACGTATGAAACGTTTATGTCTAAATTGCTAATAAAAGTTATATATTTGATCAGTTTGTTCGAATTACATTACGTACACTCCAAAAAGAAGCTTCCTGTTGATTTCTTTAATTCCATCTTCAATGTAGGTGTGTTTAAAATGTTCATAAGTTGTCTAGTGATAGGGCCTTAAAATCCCTAACGGATGTTGAGGTTGTGGGGGAAAAAAAAACAAACAAAAAAAGTCAATTTACTTTTAAGTTGTGGACTGAAGATCTGCCTACTTATTTGTCAGATTGGAAAACAAAAACAAACAGAAAACGTGCTGTCTGGATAAAAAGCAAGCTTTATAAAAAAAAAACACTTACATAACCATGTCATGTCAAAAGGTGGTGAAAATGTTAAGATCCATGACTCATCAAAATACTAAGAAAACATTTTAGGATTGGCTAACAACTGAAGTGCCCTTTCCTTTGACACTGTTTACTGTTTTCAGCCATTGATTTGTTGCTTCTCATGATCAGTGGGTATTGACAATAGAGTTTGAACAGAGTGAACCAATAGTAGAAAAATAAAAGACAAACAGGAAACAGCTTCACTGCAGTGCTTTGTTAAATCCTCTCTCTCACCAAAAAGACTGTTTGCATTTAGATACGTCAAGATGCAACAGAAAACATTCATTTTGCAACTTAAATATATGTTTTAAGTTATACTTAAAATACATTTTTTAATAAACTGACAAATATGAAAGCTTTTTGTTCATTTATTTAGTGTGAAATGATGGTAAACAATTAGTGGAGAGTAAGATAACCTCAGGTGATGTGTTTGTGGTCAGTAGGGCAAAGTTCAGAGAGCGGTCGTTGGGAAAAAGGAAATCCTTAACTGTTTAAGTGGGTGTGTGTGTTTAAAAAGCATTTGTGTTTATGGGCCTCAGCACTCTACCTCCATGTGACTTTGTGCCTGGCTGGTAAGAAGAACTAATTTTCCGGTCCGCTCGTTCTCTGGTTTTCTTCAATTAAGGCAGGGGTCGGTGAGAGAGCTCCACTCTGACATCAAGTCTGACCGAGCTGGTAGGAGGGCATCGCCGGGGCAGAAAGCAACTTATCTACATTATGTGTGTGTGTGTGTGTGATTTGTCAGCATGTGCAACTTGCTTGACTATGATTAGAAGTTAGAGAAAAGTAAAAAATTGATATTCACTTTGAGGATGATGCTTCTGCCTCAGCACTGCATGCGAGTCTTGATGGATGACAACTTATGAAGCAAGAAAAACGAACAAATGGAAAGTGTGACAA
Source organism: Cynodonichthys magdalenae (assembly GCA_031762555.1). Taxonomy (NCBI): domain Eukaryota; kingdom Metazoa; phylum Chordata; class Actinopteri; order Cyprinodontiformes; family Rivulidae; genus Cynodonichthys; species Cynodonichthys magdalenae. The sequence continues at coordinate 2,360,464 of JARVJO010000111.1, forward strand.
TGATCAAACATGTTTTAACTCTTAAAGCACATACATGTATGCACATTTAATAAACTAAAATATTAAAGATAAGATAAAAAATGCCATACCTAGCATGTTTCTAAGCTTTTCTGATTGCAAAGTTTCCACGATAAAATAACTTTTTTTCCACTGTTTTATATTTTTTGTGTGGCTAGAGCATTATTAATTAAACAACAAAGCTCTATTGTAGTCCACAAAAAGCTGTTAACGGTCTTCTGCCTTGTTCACTAAATCTTTAAAAGCAACAGACAGGCAGCTAAGTTATTTTTGGATCAATTAGATTTTACTTGGAGCTCTGTTCAGTGTTTTCCTGGTGGACCATTGATCACAGAACAGAAACAAAATGTCAGCTTCATGGCAATTTTTTTTCTTGAAATGATTCTAAAATGAAACTTGGGTTGGTAAAAAAAAAAATATATATATATATTTATATATAAATATTGCAGATAGTCTGTGTCTTTCACATTCCAGTCATGAGCACCTCTCAACAACAGTTCTGACAGACAACATGAACAGAGTATCGATGTTTAATTGTGTGTTTGGGAAATCAGTAGCTCAGAAATGACTTGTTTTAGTTCTTCTAGACTACAGGTATTGTAGTCTACAAATGCTCTCTCTCTCTCCATCTCTCCAACAGTTCCAGCACATTAAACATTACCAATCACTTTGTATTAAGTGATGCAAATTTCCTTCTTCAACTGTATTATTTACGACTTAAAACACAGAAGAGGCCATGTCACATGTATCTGTTAACACAGTGTTATTCTTGTTTAATGCATTACAATTAACAGATCTTGCACCCACTCACCTAATGCACCAGGACCAGGGTCAGTACGACACTTCCTGTTTTTTGTGGCCTATCTTTAATAACAAAAACAACACCAGGTTGCTTCCACAGCAAATAATAATCTGCAGGCATTTTATTTCCCAACCTGGAGTTTATTAAACTGTCCCTCACTATCATTTCCAATCATGCATAGCACAGGCCGTGATAGCTTTATTACAGAAAAGCTACTCTGCCGCAGCTCCTCGCGGATTAAACACAGATGGCCAATAACTTATGCCTTTGATTATCAGTTAAGATCTAATTTTCTTAAACAGGAAGCACACATGATCAACAAACATGTCTTTATGTGTTTTTGGTGGTCAAAAGGGAGCAACAAACCATGCTTTGTCTATTTGCACCAAAACAAAACAATTGTTCCATACAGACTGAGTTGAAATGTGGTTTAATTAAATCAGAATATTTAGTGGTGGGGTGGAGAGCTCTGACTATTATCACATGTTTTCAATCAGGAAAAAAAAAACACATTTTTAGGTCTTCCCAAAAATCCATAAGTAAAAACTGGTGGGAAAAAGGATAATTTTTGTTCGTAGTCATCAGCTAAATGAGAAAAGAATAAAAATAAAAATAATAAAAATACTTCCAATAAGTTTCTCTCGGTTTGCTCTACATGTGATTATATACGTGACATATGTATTTACACATATATATTTAAAAGAACAATACAAAACATGTGGCTCTATTTGTTCAAGCGCAAACGAGGAAAAAACTATCAAATCATAAAACTTTGTTTTATTTCTACAATAACTTTCAGTTTATTTTAAATTTCTTTCAGATCCCTATTAAATTGAACATTTTGACTGTAATTTACACAAATTCACCAGTCAGTCCTTTGTTCTGACACTAATCATGAGTATTACTACAGTCAGATGGATTCATCACAATGAATCAGATAAAAACTTACATTATTTAACATGTTGCTTTGTTTGTCTTGAAATACATAGTATTTATTTATTCTGCTGTTTTTGTTTCCTTTTATTTTTCTGTTTGTATTTCATTTTCAAATGCATTCACTAACTTTGTGAAATCTCAGCTATGTAGAGTTTGCATGTTCTCCCTGTGCTCCAGCTAATTCACAGTCCAATAACAAATGTTTCAATGACACTAACCTGTATGAATAAAGGAAATGAAATGAAATTAACAAACATATTCATTTCATTAGTAATTAAATTTAGTCATTTAAATTGACCTTAAATTTGTAAATGTGTTTTTGTACTTTTCTTGTGCATCTTTTTATTGGCTGTTCGAAGGACAAGCCATGTGCCTCGTCTCTCAGCCAATTACTGCTTAGACGCCATCCTAAAGAAATAAAACAGGTGTACAAAATGAATGAGTGAATGAATGATCCCTCCTGCTATTTCTCATTAGAACTCTTGCTGCAGCATTTATGGATCAGCTGCAGGGTTTTCGGATCATTTTGTGGACATAATTAGAGAGCACAATAATAAAGAATTGTAATAAAGAGGAACATTCTAACTGTTCAACCAAAATATAACAAATGTCTGCGTTTTCATCTGAATTCAGCAGTAAACCAAAAAGACATACTTAGTTTAACTTATAGGTATAAATATCTACTTGGTAAGACAACTTTATACTATACCTTATAAACAAAATTGTGTTAAAAGTAAAATAATTTTTAATACAGTTCTGTTTTTTTTATCAGTTATATAATTTCTGAAGGTGACTAAATTATGTAGAAATACACATCTTGTCTTTAAGGTGTCAAACCACCGGTTTGATGAGGACACACAGTGAGGATAAGTACACTAAACGTCCAAGAATGTGCTCTTGTATTATTTTTTTTTTCACCATTAACCCAACAAAAACAGTTCAACAAAATGAGCAAATAGAGACTTCTGCCCCATAAACATGTTTATCCACATTCTTGCAAAAATCTTTAAATGCATGGGGCAGTGGGGGACCATTAAGTGCAAACGGCACAGTATGATAATAGAACCAAACATAAAACACACCTAAATGTGTCAGCATCTTGGCTACTTATCATCGGGAGCATAATGAGCTCCACAGCCCATATTACAACCACATCTATAATATTTTTTACAGCTTCGCTGCTGCAGCCTCTGGGACAGACACTGGCCCGTTTAATAAGGTTTATAATGATATGTGCCTTCCTACGCCCTTTCATCAGTCTCTAAATTGGCACTAGGGGTATTCTAGTTGACCTATTTACTCATTGTACTCCTGATCTGGTTAATACGGTGACACTGTGGTGGCACAGGACCATACACCCACAATCATGCACCCACATGTAAAGATTTAAGGCTTTTATTTTCTTTTTTTTATTACCAGTGTTGTACAGAGGCCAAGACTGGGGTGGCAAAAGATAGCGGGAAATTGTTTTATTTTCTTCTAAGTAGCATTATTCAAATATGAACATTTAGTCACATAAACCAAAGCAAGGATTTAGATACAATGAAAAATAAAGTATAAAGAAGAAAAACGGAGCATGCAGTGAGTGGGCATGCGTGTGCAGCTAATGTGTGTGGGCAGACGGGTGTCTGTCCCAGGGTCATGTGGTCAGATGTATGGTCACGGTCTCCAGGTCTAGACCTCCAGGTATTAGTGTAAGGCTGATGAGGAAGATATTTTATGTCTGCCCTTCAGGCTTCTGTGCGTTTGTGTAAATCCATGTGCTGCAATGTGTGTGTGTGTGTGTGTGTGCGTGTTTTGAACTCAGTCGAGCAGGTGGTGAGATAGCATCCCAATATGTTAGCAAGGCAGATGGTAGAGCTTGCCACCTGCATCCCCTTTAGACCTCCAGGACAGGCCCCTACATCACCTCACTGACCATGTGCTGCACATACAGACACACAAACACCCCCCCCACCACACACACACACACACACACACCTGCAGAGATCCAGCACCTATAAGACATTATGCCATATAATAGAAATATTAAATAGTAGAAGTTGCTCTTGAGTTGTATTTCAATGCATTAAAAAAGCAAATAAAGCCTTTTTTAAATTGTAAAAAAATATTCTAAAGCCTTGATCATGTTTTATGTATTTGCAAATCTAAAATCATCCACGATCTTCTCAGATAATAGCGATATATATATATATATATATATATATATATACACTCACCGGCCACTATATTAGGTACACCA
>JARVJO010000111.1:2367727-2385168 GCA_031762555.1 Cynodonichthys magdalenae
CCCCATAAACACTCCTAAACCTTGTGGACAGCCTTCAGAAGAGTTGAAGCTGTTCTAGCTGCAAAGGGTGGACCAACTTCATATTGAACCCTATGGATTAGGAATGGGATGACACCAAGCTCATATACTTTTGGCAATATAGTGTTTATTGTTCAATTTACACAATTTGGTTTAGTGGAACCAGTTTGGTTAAGTAAAGTCAACAGTTTATTTCTTAAAGAGTGTGTTTCCCAATATTTTGTGAAAAATATATGGCCTTTAATTAGATGCGTTTCTCATCAGTGAAATGTATTTTTATCAAAGTAATTTTCTGTTAAGGTATTTTTACTTTTACTTAGTTTTTTTTTGTTTTTTCCAAGTACTTTATTGATTTAAAGAGTGCTTAAGTTTGGCCTGGTTAAAAAAAAAAAAAGGTCAACATTAATAATACAATTAATATTCAAGAATCCCTATTTAGCCAATATTGGGTATAAAACAAAAGAATGTGCAAATCCTATTTCTGGGTTGTGTTAGTTCAGATAAGAATGCATTCTTGACCTTCTGGAAGACACACAAACAAAAAAGATGTCCAAAAGGCATGTTTAGCACCAATAAATATAAAACAACAAACCGTTCATGACTTTAAATATATTCACTCATCAATAAAGGTTACTGTTTCTGCTTTCAGTGTTTGTTGTTGTCAGCACGCTTGTGCAAAAATAGCACAAATGTACAGTTAGAAAGAAATTCAATCAATTGTAAAATAAAAAAAAGATACATGCATAAATTTAATCACATCGGGGCATGGCAACAAATTCCCACTTCTCTGGTTTGCTTCTGCAGCATTTTAAGGACCTACAGGTGTGACAGGATTTGCTCCAGCTGAGCTGCATTTGCATATTTAATGCAATCAGGCGCTTAATAGACCTGATTTTGACTAAGGATCACTCTTCAGACACCAATGCCAATCAATTTTTGTTTCATTTTTTACCACTGTGGTTTCACATCATTATTTTTCCTTCTGATTAAATCTAAAGACTTGAATGGGAACACGAGGACCTATAAGCACGAGTGTGTCTGCATCCAGCACGTGTGTCCGTGGGTTTCTCAGGCTATCAAGTTGCTTGAATATTTTCTCTGCTGTATTTGGTCCCTGTGTGACTGCATTTATGTAAATACAGTCATTTTTACAAACTCAGACTATAATGCATGACGATTTTGCACACTACCATTTGAAAGCACTTTGAAAGCAGGCCTCCCTAAGGGCATGGGAATCTTTCCGTTTGTTAATGTATGTTTGTTTGTGCCTGTGTGTGTGTATGTGTACTGTGTTTGTAGCACACTGAGCCCAGGGACATCAGCAATGCCACCACTGTCCCAGTTTCTCACATCCATCCTAAAAAACATGTTGATTCAGACAAACCTCTTCCTTCTTTGCTAGTCTCATCCCTCCTGTCCTCCTGGGATGGACTGGAGGAGATGTACAACCACAGCAGACGTTCATCACCCACAGCTATGGAGTTTGATTTTTCTACTTCCCATTTTTTTATTTTTTTTTCTCTTCATGTTCTAAACCAGCCCTCCCCCAACTGACTTCCACAAGACACCATGAGGAGACTTGTCAATAAGAAACAGCTGGAGCATGCCTGGTTTTTTGTGCTATTTTAACTAGTCAACTACATCAGATGTATCCCCAGAGATGTTTCATAGGTAGAAGAAACACATGGTGCTAGATATCAAAAGGTTTCTTCTTTATTACTTTAGTAGCTGTTGCAATATGATTATGTCCTAAGTTATAATGCTATCAGTATTATTAATGTGTGTAATAATTGTTATTTGATTAAAAACACATCAGATACATTTTAGTTTATGTCTATTTTAACATATTTGAAATTCTAAATTTGGTATAAGTACAAAAGTACATGTGTACTTTTGTGTGTCTCTTTTGGGTCTGTGATTCTTGCAACTTGTCCAGGATGTACTCTGCTTCATGTTGGATCACCACTGGTGGTCCAGATACCAGCGCCCTGCCATGAATAGTTTTTTTGCTTTTTCCCTATTTAGCAAACAGTTTAGATCTTAAATTCTGTAACATCGCACACAAACAACTAAAAAAATCTACTAAACTTGAGACAGAACATTCATGCTAAATCCAAAGTTGTGACTCAGAAACCAACTTCAAGTCCACAGCTCCAACTAGAAAGTTAAAAATGACTCCAAAGAGGTGTTTTTGTTTTACTTTTTAATTGCTAAAATTATGAAAAAGAAAGAAGAAAAAAGAATAACACCTTAATGAAAATGGAAAATCTACTTGTCCACCTTTCTAGTTTACTAGCAAATGAGGAGACAAGACATAAGATTACATTTTGCCCGATATGTTCAAAATAAAAAAAAGGTGATGACCACAACAACAGCATAAAAAAATCATGTCTTTTAATCTGTGGGATCTTAAAACTTTAGTTTGCCACAAAGAGCAAAACTACTTTAGAGTAAGAAATAAAAGCCTAAGAAAACTACAGAAACTAATTGTAATGCAAAGTAATGACAATGCTTTAAATACAACATGCTGTAAAATAAAAATGGGATGTGAACCCGGGTCAACTAATTAACACTTGCTTCAATTTATTACTTTTAGTGTTACTAAGCAGTATTATCACTAATTTAAATTTACAGGTCTTCAAATTAATAGTCTAAGCCCCTCACACCTACAAGTTTGATAAAATCCATGTGCAGTTTAAACATTATGATAAAATAACAGAACCCACACAACACAATCTGACTTTTCTTTCTTATCTCCACAGCTTTTAATCTGCAGCAACCTCTGCAAGGCCACATGTGGTGGGTGTGGAGGGTGTTGCAGTGCCCCCTGATGGATGAAAACATCTCATCATTAGTTGTGGGTGACCATGTAATAGCGTATGCCTGTCTGTTAGCAACATTTTTAATAAACCACAAGATAGATATTATTGAAACTCTCAAAGTAATCAGCACACCTGCATTTATACCTTTTGGAGTCAACCTGGTTCAACCTGGTTGCTACAGCCAATCAACCTTAGCAAACACTAAAATAGCTTCCAACACTGAGCACCAACCGATTGAAAAACATTTTTTTATTTAATCTGTGGCATGAAATGGGAAATATGTATTTCTTCAAGAATCTCTACATTTTTAAATTATTACAGAGAACAGGTAACCAAATAAATGACTTCATCTACCACGTTTGTGATCCATTGATACGTTCTTAATATTGAGAAGTTAATGACTGATAGTTTCCTAATAAAGGGCTTCACAGAAAGAAAAAGACAATTCTATAAAAATGATCAAAATCTTATAGATATGTGAATAGATGTAGCCCTCATGGTAGCAACAAGAAAACCATTTGCCAGTCAAACTAAAACTGGAAAATAAACCATCAAGAGGAAAGAAAAAAAAAAGTTTTTTTACAGTTATGTATTGAATTGTTTACAGTGTATTAATATAGTAAAAATAAATAGTACATAAAACAGGTCTGTACACTTCCACTTGGGCAGTTCCGCTTCCCTTTGAACTCAGGTTTTCAACCAGCAACCCAGGAGCTTGAGGGGTTCTGTTCAGTATCTTATCTGTAGAACTGGGATCTGTTTAAGCCACTCTTCCAGTTTGTTAACAGCACCAAGTCATCTAAGTTCACACTGCAGGTCTTTATGCTCAATTCAAATTTTTTTTTTTAAATCCAATTTTTTTGGCTTTAACATAATATTTTAAATGTGACCTCCATCAGACATCAGATGAACTCTACACGGCACTGATGTGACCCACGTGCAAAAAAAAAGACACGATGTCTCATTCAGCTGTTTGTTTACAGAGTTAGCAAGGATGCTACTTTTAGCATGTCGAATCTGATGTGAGACTAATAAATAATTATTAAATAGTAAATTAACATGCTTGTTTAGTTCAGTGTTTATATCCAAACCTCTGACCGGGATGCCCCGGTGAAGCATTTTATTTTTGCAACGAGTAAAGAGCTGGAAATCAAATATCGACTGAGTAACTTTGATACGCTCCGCGACCGAGGCTGGATGTTACTGTCTACGTGGAAAATTAAAAGCAAAAAGACGAAGCAACTGGACTCTCTGTTCTGAAGCTGTAAACACATGGAGCTACAGATTTAAACAATGTAACATGAGGTTAGTGTCTTTATCGATCCTTCACCCCCACCTCACTGATAAAAAAGTCGTATAGAATGCAACGTGACCGTTCACACTGCAATCGCTTTGAAAAAACATTCGATATGTAACCGATTCAGTGCCACATACTTAAAAATTGGCCTGAGTCAGATTTGAAATAAAATTGGATCTGTTGCATTCAGACTGTCATAAAAAATCAGATCTGGGTCGTGTTTGCCTGCAGTGTGAACGTAGCCAATGACCACTGGCACCACTGAGGTTTTGATCTTCCTCGATTTCCTCTTTTAGTCCTTGTTATTTTGTTTTTTCCCTCCACTTTCTTGTGTTCCTTCTTCCAGATGTCAAAGTGGTGTTGGATTGCTACATTTATCACTGCTGCGTTCTTCTGTAACTTCTAGATTAGATTGTCAGTTTTTAATTAGATCATTTTGTTGCTCCATTTAGTTGTCTTCTGTGTTCATCTTTCTGTTAAGTAAGTGGAAGTAGTTGGCAGGTTTTCTCACACGGCGTTGCCACCGGCAAGACAAAGAGCAGAAAGTGGAGCAGAAGCCTTCAAAGAAAATGCATGAGACATTCTGCCACTTCTAACTTTCTCTCACAGAGATCAACGTCTACGTACTGCACATGTAACCAAATTCACCGAGCAGACGTGGTCTTCAACTGAAGTGAAGGATGATCCTGTCAGCTAATGCTGTGCTTGAATCTGAATTACATGAGAACAGAGCTGCAGTCTTGTGATACATAAACAGAAGCCATAGCTTTTAATGGATTGCTTCTAAGGCTCATTTAATCAGAGAAAATATAAATGACAAAATTTAATAGGGATTTCATGTTAAAGCCACAATATAGCTAAACACATACATGAGGAGGAAAGCATAAATAAAAATAAATAAAACATAAAACAAAAAAATGTCACAGATATGCTCAATGCCTTAAATACTTTGAACTGTTGGAACGACATCATAACAAAACAAACAGATTAGACAAGAATTTGGGCAAAACCAAATGGGCTGTGGGCTGTTAGTGGGAAATTGCTGTTGTGGTACAACATAAACAAAATAGCTACTTTTCATTGGAGGAAAGGACAGGTGTAATGTTTATGTTTGCAGGTTAAGCCCAGAGATATAAATAATGTTTTTTTGGAATAAAGTTAGTTTTAAATGTATATCTTGTTTTGCAAATTCAAGACAGTAAAACATTTAGGTGTTCAGTGAAAGACAATGTCACTGTTTAAATGTTAGCAGTAAAAACATATTTAGAAAAGTGTTCAAATAAACATATTTAGAGAGCAAAATGTATGTGTTAGTGTCCATATTTGAACTGTTACAGCCTTTTGTAGCAGGTGCCTACCATTAGTGGAATTATAGACGGCTGAAATCACTTGAGTTTGAGCAGCAAAGCCATCCAGAGGGTGAACCTTGAACTGCAAATCAGCTCTCACATCATCTTAAGAAACAAAAGGGGACCAAATAAAAGGTTGAAATAAAAGCAAAAATAAAAAAAAAACGGGAAAAAAAATCAGGGGGATAAAAAAAAAAAAAAAGAAGTGAAACCAAAAGTCTCAGAACCCCAATAGACTTTAGCAGCCTCACAACTATTTAAATCCAATTTGAAAAAGAAAAAAATTAAACAAACATACACATATATATAAAGTTTGCGAAGTATGCAATACAAAGGTTATCTATGGAGCAGTTTGAACAGTTTACTTCAGTAGTTTGTTTTTTCCCCAAAAAATATAGATATGCAATTCTGAATGGTGGGTCCAAACAAACCAACTCAGCTAAATCCCCCAACAAACAAGTGCAAGCTTGAGTCACATGACTGACCTTCATTAGGCCGGTACAGGTAAACAAAAATAGAAAAATCAGAACTGTGTAGCTGAGAAAAGATATTCAGTTAAAATACATCTCAATCGAACCTGTTGAAAAACATGAAAGAAAAGCGAAAGCCCGAGTGAGACATCTGTCGAGAATAAATAATGACGATCAGGCAGAATGCTGGAGATCCACAAAGACATCACTCAGCTTTCAAACACACTGCTTGTGCAAAACTTTTTTACTGGATACTTTACCAAACAAAATTGAACACATCTAAGGTAAATTTATCTACCAATGCATCTCAATCAATCACTATATGTCTTTGTTTACCTTTTTTCAGTCACTTTGGCTGTTTTAGTAAATAAAACAAAGAAACGTTGTAGTTGGCTGCCTTCATGGGTTTTACTTACATTTAACACATTAACTATATAAGGAGAAAAAAAATGTGCAGCTTTTGTTTCTTACTTTGAGTTTTTGTTTGTTTGCTTTTTTGTGGTTGTTTTTTGATTTTCTTTGGACATTTATGGAATCACAATGAGTAACTTTCATTATGATATATTTACTTTATATGCAGGCATTTTCCTGTTCAGGGTTATAACAGGCTGGCCCAAAAACTAGCAGGAAAGGTGCAACAGCTTGAACAAGCCCCCAGGTAATTTTTAGTCTAAATCAGGGTGTCCAATCCTGGTCCTGGAGACCCACCATCCTGCATGTTTTCTAGGTTTCTCTGCTCCAACACACATGATTCATTGATTCAATTAACTCTCCTTTAATTCAGCAGAAGCCTGATAATCATACGTTCATTTAATCAGGTGTGTTGGAGCAGAGCAACCTCAAAAATATGCAGGTTGGTGGCCTTTGAGGACCAGGACTCCCCTGGTCTAAATTCTGCGACAAAATACAAACCTGGGATGGGAGACAAGCAAGAAACTAAACATAAATCCCTGCTTATCAATCAAAGACAGAGATAAATAGACGGAATCACTGAAGTGTTTTTTTACATATATTTAAAAGCCTAAAAGATTTAGAAATATTTTAATCACGGTTTAAAATCATTGAGTTCTGCTGGAAGACTTTACACTTTTGCTTTGTGAATGAGAAGTGATTAAATCTGGGGTTGATTCTTGTAGTAAAACCACTAAAAATATAAGAGACATGAGGCAATTTTCAATAATAATGTTCTTATTCCATTGCATTGTTGCAACATGTGTGTTTATTCCAGACATTTACTTCAGATCATGGTTAACAGGCAACATTATGACAGCCAATCTGTTGGAGAGCTATATTTTGTGTGTGTGTGTGTGTGTGTGTGTGCGTGTGTGTGTGTGCTCGTGCAGACTGGCTAACCAAAGTAGGTTACCTCAGGCATTAGTAATGGTGGGTTGCTCCTCAAAAAAAATGCATATTGACAGATTGTGTACGTGTGGGTGCGTATGCTTGTGTGTACATGCCTGAGTTTGGGTGTGTGTGTGTGCTCCTTCTGGCACAGCGGCAGATTGCTGAGCAGACAAATGTGTCCATCAGCAAGAGACTCCAGGCCTTCAACTATGACTAATCGACACAACACAGAGAAGTGTGTGCGCGTGAAAGTGTGTGCAAAGTGCAGAGAGATAGGGGTGATGGGGGCACGAATTGAGTGAGGAAACAAATTAGGATTGTGGTGCTGGTAAGAGGGTGGGTTAGAAAGTTCAGCAGATGAGGAAGAGAGAAAGACACAGAGGCAACAAGAAAATATGTCTAGGTGAAGAAGAGATGAGGGCCCGATGATACAGAGTAAGTAAAGAAGGAAATGACCATCATGGGAGAGATTTAAAAAAGACGACTGGCAGGTAGGGGTAAGAAAAAGACCAGGAAATAAGGAATGAAAAACAAGTCGACTAAATTGACCTAAAAGCTCCAGACTATGACTAATAAACATGTTCAAAGGAGACCACTGAAGGCAGAAGGAAGATAATATGAAGCCAGAGGAAAAGAAGATGAAAATAGGGAGAATATGAAAAAAAAAATACATAATTTCTTTACTGAAGGGTTAAATAAAGAAATACCCTTTTCTGATAATCATTTTTAAATCATAAAGGCTGTATTCTGTACAATGGTCTGGTTGTTGTCAAAACGCCAAAAAATGATCTTTCAAGTCTGCATAGACAAAACATAAACCAAGAAGCTGAAATTTCCCTTCTCTAAATACTGTGTGGAACTCTAAACAAGACAAAGAACGTTAGCGACAAGCTGTTAGCATCAAAGCAAACATTTATCAAGAGTTGTCAGGTTGTAAAACTGAGCCCAACTATTACATTTTACCACTTATAATACAAGAAAATGTTTTTCTCAAACACAGTCTATTTTTTTAATATGATTTTTTTTTTTTGCTATAAGAAGGACAACAAGCAAAATATAACAGATCTTTTCTTCACAGCAGCTTAATATTTTATTGCAGAATTAAAAGAAATCTTCTCACCTTTAGGCTGATAATTGCAATTTGAACATCCTGCAGGTTTGCAGCATTAGTGTTACATGATGATGTGTTTGAACATCAACAGACTTACAGATTCACACTTATTCTGTTTCAGCTGCTTGCATGGTAATTTTTTATTCCTAAGTGAATAATTTTTTGTAACAAAAGGGAAACTGTGACAAAATGTGAGCTAAAACAGTTCTGTGTCAGAAAACAAGCAGAAGCTTTTAATCGTACCAATTAATTACAATTTCTAATTCAGTTTCAAAGTGAATCAAGTATGTTTTTTGCATTTTGTTTGGATTTTTTGTTTGTTTTGTCTCTTTGTTTTTCTTATGCTGAGATACTTAAGATTTAAAAAAATGTGTTCTCCAGATAATTTAAAGAACGTTTGTTTTCCTTATCTTAAATTAGTCAGCAGCTGAGTGGATAATATATTTATTTATTTAATCTCGGGATGTCTATGGGACATCATGCCAGTTGAGTAGGTGGTCCTGCAGCTCGTCTCTGGACCGATTGACAACCAAATGTTAACAGTTAAAAAGGGGTTTGTCTCAGCAGCTCTCCTCTTCTATAAGGTGCAGATCACCAGTCCATCACAAGGCCGATACAGAAACTCACAACAAGCCATCAAAGCAGCTCACATGCTTGCTGAGATCCATTTACCATCTTCACTAAGGACCTGAAATTCATGTTTTCACTCTGCAGGGTGAAGCCAGAGAACTCTACACATGCAGGAGGATAATCTACAAACTTCAAACACAAAGACCCCCAGCTGAGATTCAAACAGAAGACTTTCTTGGCTGTGGAATAATAGTCCTAACCATTACACTTGTGTGCAGCCTTTTACCTTTTTTTCATTTTTCATCCTTTTTTTTCTTTTTTTCTCAGTTTTATCACAGAGAAAGATGATGTAAATTATTTATAAGCAAAGTTGCTTTGACATGAGTAGTTTTCTTTTTTAGGCTTTTATGACAGAACACTTTGTTCCACATTTTAAATCAGGCTTCATTTTCTAGATTTTCTTTTCTCATTTTCTTTAAGTGGACTAAAAAATATAGCATTGAAACACATTTTAGCTAGGAGTTACCATATCTTTACCTTTTTTTTCAGATTTATTTTTTTGGCATTCTTCTTTCGGCATGCAGAAGATCAAGTCTTGAGTACCATGAATAAATAAATTAAAAAAAGGTAAATCTAAAAGCTTAATGCAGATATGTTCCACTTGAAATTACCCTCTGTAGGTTTTATGGAAATGTGGGCAGACAAAATTTGAAGAAGATGTAGTAGGGGAAAAAAATGAAGAGGAAAAGTTTGTAAAAGACATAAGAGAAGGCGGAGTGGGTGTCAGAAAAGAGGAAAAGTCCGTCTCGCTGAGGGGAAATTGTTCAACACTGGCAACGTATCACTTTAAGTGCTTCTCAAATTGGATGGACGCAGTCTCTGAAAGTGTCTGAGATACAGGGGAACAGAAGAGAAGGAGGACAGAGGGCGTTGGCTCTCTAATGTGTACTGAAGTGTAAAGATATCTGTAGCTTGGAGCACGGTGTCACACAGTAACATGAAGAATGAAGACACTCATTAAAAAGCTGGAAGCAAGGAGCGGAAAAAAAATAATGGACCATGCGGAAAGAAATCAAATCAGATGGCAGATTTAAATGGGGTGTGTGTGTATTTATCTCTCTCCTCCCGGGTAACTGTGGAACTTTTCATCTGCCTGCTTGCTTGTCTATCTGTAGATACTGACTTCATGGAAGATTTAGTTTTTGGTTGTTTTTCTTCTTCTTTTCTTTGCTGCAGAGACCAATTTTGTTTTTTAATAGTGTCTGGGGTCATAAAGTGGAGTAATGGAATGTATTATTACATTATGGCTAAACTCTATGAGGCTGACATCAAGATGTGATATGTATGCAAAACCCTCGTAGTTAAAAAATAGAAAGTAAAATCATTATAGTGACCACTGACCTTAGAGAGGAAGTCATTACATTGTGAAATAGTGTATTTATCTCAGCTACATGTCTCTTAAATGTACAGTAAAATTCAATTGTGAGCCCATTTGAATATGAATAAGGACAAAAGAAAAAAAAGTTTAATGAAAGTGAGGTATTGAATTTTTTCACACTGTTGATTCAGCAAAATCACATTTTGCTGTAGGGTTTGTTAAACGCTTCACTGGAACATAAATACATCCAGGAAACACAAACACACAAATATGTGTGTTTCAAAGGGACACTGAAAGGAGTTTAGTGCACTCCCATGTGTACTCGACATGTACAAAAATTCCTGCATACATGTCACAAATACAGCCTAATCTGCAGACTGTAAGGCCTGAGCTCCACCGAGGCTGTTCTGACACAAATACACACATATGAGCAGGTCTCAAAACACACACACACACGCACACAGGTCCCAACACACACAACACAAACATCAACAACAGCTTTACTCAGTGGTCCTGAATCAGCTAGAAGGAACTCCCAGGCTTTCAACTGAGGGTAAAATATTCTATTTACAGTTTTGTTTTTTGTTTTTTTTTGGCATTCACACCCATAAAAAGACACTCAGTTGTTTTATTCTATTTCTGCTTCCCACTACTATTCCACTACTTTTTTTTTTCCTAAGAGCACTGATGAAAAAGTCCTCTCAATGACAAAAACAAATGCACATCAACAGTTGGTCCTAAAGCATCAGTATCCACAGTTGGAGTCAGAACCCCACTGTGGGTCATGAAATACCAAATAAGTGCTCTTAGAAATGGTTGCGGAATATTTCTAAATTGTTCCAAAGAATAAAAACTGTTTTAATGTCATATTGTTTCTTTACTCTAACTCTCCTTACACTCTGAAAGTGTTGGAATGTGTCTTTTTTAAAATATATATTTTTTTGTTTCTTAACAATATTTCTCTCTTTGGAATTTATAGACAGTAACTTTTATTGTGGCGGTACATTTTTTCTTCTTTCCTGTTTTTTTGATCCTATCTGCATGTAATATTAGTGGCAAGTTTGTAGCATTTTTATGAGATTCACAGCATTAAATATTCACTCTACCATGTTTTTGTTTGTGTCTCAGCAACATTTTTTCTGGACAAAAACATGCTTATTGCCAAAAAAACCCCTCTGGAAATTTTCTTTGCTCCTGAAGCAGCAATACATCATTTATGTATTCAGAAACCAATCATTAGCTATAGAATAAATGTGTAATGTGATCTATGAAGGAACACAGGGGGAACCAATCTCCTTATTTATTCATTTCTTTGTCTTTCCAATACTGCTGGACTTATGATAAATATTTATTGTATTTTAAATCTGGGAATGTATCCTCTGCAGTGGACATGATGTTTGAATGGGAGGAAAATCCAGCCTGTCAGGACCAGATCTATAAAGTCAAACTCACTATTCACTTTCCCAGCTGAAGGAGCACTTGCTCAGAGTTGAGAAGCCGATCTGACACTCTAAAATCGGCTCAGGGATGCACTTAGTGAATTTTCACACATTAATGCTTTTAAAGCATCTACAAACATGAGCAGACACATGCATGTTCATACACTCACACAAACATGCAGCTGTATGTGTGTGCACACACACACACACACACATCTCTCTAATTCCTCTCTTCTCCTCCTCATTTCGTCTCCTCTCCTCCCTCATCCTCCCTTTGCGGGCTGCCAAGCTAAGCCCATAGCAGTTAAATAATCACTGAGGCTTCCAGCTGGCAAAATATTCTGCTGTTTTCTTTCTTTCTTTCTTTTTTTTTTTTTTTTTTTGAGAGGAGAGAATTTAACAGGACACAACAGCAGCATGCCAATATGGATTCATATTGTGCTGACAAAAAGTATCCGTGTGTTTGTTTGTCTGTTGATGATTCCCCAAAGTGGAGTGGGAAATTGTTAGAATGACATACTTCATTTGAAGAGCTCCATTTTACTTGCAACGTGTTCTGATGAAGATTTCAAGGCTTCTTTCAGCTGTGAAAGAGCACAATCGGACACTAAGGACTTAAAAGAGAACAGAGAGAAAACAAACTTCTAAAAAAAACCTTATTTTACTTCGATCTCTTTGTGTGTGTAAAATTTTATTTTTCTGCTGTTTGTCCCTGTGTGTCTTCAAAAAAAAAACTAAAAAAAAATGATATCGTCAAACTGATGTAATAATTTAGTCGTTCCACTTTACTCCAGCTCTGCTCTAACGCCGGGACTTTTTTTTTTCTCTTCTTTGGTTTATCTTCTCAAGGTCTGCAGTGAAACAAAAGACAAGTGTGATCAATAATAACAACCAGTGTATTATTACTCACTAAAGTAACATTTTATTACAAAAACAAAAACTCAGATTTTATAATTTTGGCCTTCAAAACTGGACAGTTATTTTCTACAACAGTAAATCGATTTTCAGGGCTTAATACCTACAGTATCTGCAGCTGAAAGCAACTGAAGCAAGAAAGGCTCAAAGCCAAGCTGTTGAATTTTGACTCAAACACACACATGCACACAAACAAATACACACACAGAAATATTACATTTCAGCATTCCTTCCAGGTCGACATAGATGCAGGTACCAAAATACAATATTAGCCCCATAGGTCATATCTGTATATGTGAACACTTCAAAGGGGCACATGGCCACTGGCCTCCTTGGCTCGCTTTCACTCTCTCGCTCGCTCGCTCACACACACACACACACACACCTTGACAGACTTTGAGCTTAATCCATGTTTTTTTTTTTTTTAAGTTGAGCTGCCATCATACGTTTGGGCTCAGGTAAGGTGTCAGTAACTTTATCTCTTCTAAAATAGCCAGAAATAACCCAAAGGCCTGGAAAGTCTTCTAAGTGATTCTCCTCATTGCAGTGCTGATTTATGCTACTTACATAGTGAAGACAGGAGGTGGTAAGTGAATCAATCATGCAATCAATCAGCCATTTACAGTGTCTGATGCTCTGTCAGTCAATCTTTCTCCCTGTCATGTATCACCTCTCTGGCTCACCCCCTAGGCTCACACTTTCTACATATTTCTGTCTCACTACTCCATAAACACACACACACACACGTGCACACTCTCGAACACACAAAGACGGGGTGTAATGAGCAGCGGGGATTTTTGATAGCAGCTATTTTTAGCAAGTTGTATCTCGGTGAGTTTGGTAATTTTCTTTCCTCAGTAACAGCTACCATGCAGGGACTGTTGTAACAAGGAGCGGTCCGAGGCAACCAATCATCTGCCTTCCTGCGTGACGGATGGGCAGACCATGCATTGGGAAGGAGATTGGGAAAGAATAGCCAAGAAATGTAGGCAGGAAACAGGGAGGGTGCCAGGGCTGGTTGCCCTTTACAACACCTGAACAAAGCATATGCACATTGCACTTCTGTAAATAGAAGAGTCTGTTTTCTGATTGGATATGCTCAGACAAATAAAACGAGCAATAAGGCAGCAGCATCTGTAGAAAACTCAAATTGTATCACACATTTCACGTTTCGCAGTATTGAAAAAGACTAATGAAATGATTTCAAAAGCCACATTTTTGGATTTCACACCTTTGTCATCATTTTCAGTCAATATTGATTACACTTCAAGATAATACATTTGTAAAGCTCCTTTTCATTTGAACATAGCATCAGAAATAAAGCAGCTGGCTGTAATATCAGCAGTACCTGCAGTGCTGACTGCAGTGCTGACTCGGCAAAGTTTACAAACTGTATTAGAGTGCTTGTGAATAAATGCTGAATATTAAGAAGAAAATAAGACAAAAACAAAGCAGACAATATATTATTCATTCAGTATTCATTTTTTATATTTGTGTTTATATATTGTTTATTATACTGCTTTTTATTAAACTGTCACAATTTAAATATCCTTTTCTAGTATGTGACCTTTTATATTATTATTATTGTTATTATTAATGTGTGCCTTTACTGAATAAAAAATAAAATTTCTTGGACTAGCACTCTTAAGGTGTAGATTTAGGAACATTATTTTGTATCTATAGACTTAACCATGTTGCTAACAGTGAAATCAAAAGAATCTGAACATATTTCTTAAGGACAATGACTGAAACATCAGTAAATGTTACTGTTTTTATCGAGAAAGTCAAAACTGATTTGTAGAGACTGGTGGGGATTTACTTTTTTATTTTATATTTTTTGAAAAGTAGTAGTAGTAAGGGAAAATAAAGTAGAGTACAGAGTACAGTGGTGTACTCAAAGCTGGTGGTTTTGGAGAAAAACAAACATTCAAAACAATTTTTATAAAAAAAAAAAAAAAAAAAAAAGGGATGGTGAGCGCTCTCAATTTGTAACAAGAAGAAAAGTGGGAAATAAAGAAGATCAGAGTCGGGGCATGAGAACGCAAATGAATGGTGTGTCAAAACAAACCAGGATGGAGGAGAGAGCCATTATAGAACTATTGTCCTCTTGACACAAGTTCTCCTTTTCTTTATACAACCTAAACAATACCTTTCATCTACAAGTAAAACTGTGTTTCAGGAGGCTTTTTATTTTGAAACCTGTTCATTTATTCATTTTTTTCCTATTTTCTTTACCCATATTACATGTCATGAGGAGCAAAAGCCTTGCCAGCTTTTACTGAATGGATAGCAAATAAATCCCTATGATGTTGCTGTGGTTCTGCCTTCTTCTGCCTGGTTGTTATTTGTCTGTTTTACTAATAGCTTCCTCCTGTATTACCCATCAGGCAGTGGCTGGAGCACCTGGGGCCAGTGTTTCACAATTACTGCTGTCGGGCTTTGGAGACCGGGGACTGTGTGCTAAGAGACAATGTTTGTGTTCATTCAGTTTTAAAATGCATTTGACTTCTGTCACAAACTGTTTTAATCTCTGTTTGCTGTCTTGTTTCAATGTCAACACTGCTCTGTATATGTTTGGTAAATTTACCATCTTTACAAACATAATTAGTTGTCAAGTTTACAATAGATAATTGGTGCTGAACACATCTAACACATTTAGAAGATGATGAAAGCATCATTATTTTTGCATCACACATTTTAACCTAATTTAAATGCAGCTGAAGTAATGGTTTACAGTTACACTTAGACTGAAGACATCAACACCACAACATTAAACATGTGATAGGGAAGTGTAATATTAATCTATGCATTACTTCAAATTGGTCTTTGTGCACCTGGAAAATACACGTATGACAATGAAAGAAATTTTGTTTAAATGTTTGATTTTATTTTACTTACTTTTATACAGTTATAGTAGCAGTAAACAGTTAATGAACATGTTGATTCTAATTCACACACAGAGCAAAAGTGGTACACTAAATATTTTTCAGTATTTTAAAATATTTTTATAATAGTGCTTGTACTGCCAGAATATTTTCAGTCAGTCAACCAATACTCTGTCAATTACCAAGAGCACTGAAGCAATGTGCTGCAGCCACTTGATTCAGCTGAGGAGAGTAAAAGTCAAACAGGCGTAATTTGGATTCTTAGAGGGGGAAATATACAATATTTCCTATTTAAACCCCTGGTGGGACATGGAAACATAAAACTTATTTGAAAACATTAACAGATATTAGATTAAGAGCTCCAAAAAATTAAAGTAGAAAATCTTAAGTTTTAAACTAACTTTGAAATTATAAATCTGTACTGATATTCTGTTTTACAGTATTTAGGGCAAAAAAATCTTCTCAACATGTACCATCTAAAGTAGTGCAAATATTGTTAGAAAATGGTACATTTTGTTTTCTATAATTGTTTGTATGAAACACAATGTTACAATTCATTTTTAGAAAAATAAATAAAAATACTATCCATTATTATAAGGCTATGTTTTTTATGGTTCAGAAACAAGGGCCTTCTCAAAATAAATCTGACCAATATTCTGATTGGATAATGAGCTGAGGTGGGTAGAGTACCCAAAAATTGTATTCAAGCAAGAGTAGCATTACTTCAACACATTTATACTCAAGTGAAAGTAAAAGCGATGCAAAAAATGACTAAAGAGTAAAAATGTATTTGGTTAATAAAAGGTTACTCAAATACTGAGTAACTGATCAGGACATTTAATGCTTAAAATTTACATCATCAGATGGACCAAAATATAAAGCTTTGTGAAATGTTGGTATTTTAAAGATTAAAATGAAAAAAAATAAAAATAAAAAAACAAATTCAGACAAAATAAACAGTTTTTCCAAATCAGTTTATTTCAATATAAATTTTAAAAAACTAACAAAAACTGCAGACGTGTAGCTTGTTCTTCAGTGAAGTTAATCACAGTGGGGAGTTTATAGAAATGTTTCTCAAGTAAGGGTAGCGATACTTCATGATAAAATGAATCAAGTAAAAAGTACAGTGTAGTAAAAATACTCCTAAAAGTATATAAGTATGTATGTATGTATGTATGTATGTATGTATGTATGTATGTATGTATGTATGTATGTATATATATATATTTTTTTACGTCCCGGCTCATAATGGACGCAACATAAATGACAATATCCAAAATGTAGTATGTAAAAAAATAAGTTAGTTTATTTTTACAAATAAAGTGCAAAGCACTAAAAATAAAATACAACAAATGTAGGTTTTCCTCAAAAATGAACTGAAATACAGCAAAACTCTGTAATACAGAGTTTCAATAGATGAATAGAATTCTGAGGAAAATAAAAACCAATATAAAATCCCAAAAGAAAACAAAACACAACATCTCTAATAACAACACTAATGAGCTACTGCTGGCTCAAATCAGAAATAGACTTATGAAGTCTTGACTACCAAGATTTTCAAACAGTCACAACCAATACAGTCCCCATAAAGACAATCTAGTCATACCCCAATGGCATACTGCACCTAAAGCACAGCAGCACTGACTGAAAGGTTGAGCTGGCTTTTATAAGCTCCTTCATATGGTCTGGCTTCCTCATTGGCAGCTGCTGGTAAGTGGGTGTTGCTGTCCAAGGTGTGCTCCAGCCAATCATCTTTGGACAGGTAAACCTTGAAGATCAGAAGCAGGAAATTCACCAGCAGAGGGAGGCAGCCAATCAGCACCTGGAGCTGGAAACTTCTCAT
>JARVJO010000111.1:2385268-2395753 GCA_031762555.1 Cynodonichthys magdalenae
GGCTGGCCTGGGAGCGCCTTGGGATTCCCCCAGATGAGCTGGCCCAAGTGGCTGGGGAGAGGGAAGTCTGGGTCTCTTTGCTTAGGCTGCTGCCCCCGTGACCCGATCCCGGATAAGTGGAAGAGAACGAACGAACGAACGAACGAACACACATCTCTAGTCGCATTTCCATTGACCATGAAAATGCACAAATTAAAATTTCGAAAATAAATTTGCTTAATGTAAACACGTGAATTTCGAAAAAAAACATTTTTTCGACAAAATGGTTTTGCGCTAGGATGATGTGGTTTTTCGGCCGTATCAAAATTAGTTTATTTCGCAAAACTGCAATGGAAACACTTTTTTCACATTACAGAAGTCACGTCATCAACATGGCGGAAAAGACGACAAAGAAGAAGAAAACAGGAAGTCGTAGGATGACGATGGTTGTTTGGATTTACAAGGAGATGGAGTATTTTCAGCATAAGGGGCTCGTCTCTCGAAAGCCTCGATAAGAAGCTGATGTCTGCTTTGATGGCTGATGATGAGCGCTAGTGCCGTGGTAGTGATATGAAGATATCTCATGTAAGTGTTTACATCTGTTGCCGCCATGTTTATCGCGAGAACAAACGTATTCACGCTTGATTTTAATAGCATTTCCTACTTAACGGAAACACCCCAGTTGCGAAACTGTGTTTTTTCACATTAACAGAACATCGACAAAGTTTTGCGCACATTTGCGATGGAAACGCAGTTTCTGTTCTCTATGACTTGTAGAAACAGCAGAACAAGTGTGGTTGTCCTGTGAAGTCTCAGCTTGGATTACCAGGTGAGGGCCTGGGCTCGCCTTGGTGTTGCTAGGTTACCCGGATTGTGATGTAACAATACGCAGGTTTTTGAAACAGCTCATTTGTTGACACTAACAAAACATTTACATTGGCTGGGAGTATTTTTTTAGGTCCTTGGACTGTTTCTGGTAGCAGTAGAGACCCAAACTGATGTATGAAAACATGTAAAATGTGAATTTTGCCCAATAGGTCTCCTTTAAGTGTTGCATACACCAACAGTGCTCTGTGCCCTAAACTCCCTCAACCAGATCATCAGAAAGAATGATTATGGATACATGTTTTGAAATGGAACAGTTTCTACATGGATGGCATACATGAACAAGACATTAACTCAATGATCCTCTTTTGCCTGGATATGCAATGTGTTGTCATATATTTAATGTGAAAAAAAATGTGTGTTGTATCTTGTAATAGACTTGTGGTTACAGTTGTCCAACAGTTTTAGATGTGTATGTAGCTTTTTACAGCTTTAAGGTCTTCTGAAGCAGGAAGAGAAAGAGCAAAGCTTTTTTTTTTCTGGCCTGGTTTCTAGTGCAGAGCAAGAGATCCTTTGATAAGTGCAATAAACTACTTGAGGTGTAACTCTCTCCCTGAGTTGATTCTTTGAGTTTTAACTTTATTTTGTGCACAGAAATTCTATTTTCTCTACTCCTTCTGGAAAAAAAGAAGCTGAAACCTCTTAAAGAGAGGGTGTATTTCTACTTGAAGGATTCCTCAGCACTGGCTGAGCGGTTTAAACTAGAACATGCTGCTGTGAGAGACTTCACACTGGAATCTTTTTGAATTCATCCCAACTACTTTTAGAAAAGGTTTTTTTTTTAAAAAGGCTGTGTGTAGACGTTAGGGGGTGTTTTGTGATTTCACTATGAATGACAATAGGTTCAGAGGAAGCCACAGTGACATTTGTTGCAGCATCAAATCAGTGGAACCTGATTTTTTTATTTTACTTTATTTTATTTTATTAAAGGGAAGCATGCATTATGGTTTACTTCAGTAAGAATGATCAAGATCCCTTAGGACTGTAACACTATTTTTTCACACTTTCTCACCTGTAGATATGCAATGCACTATTTCATTCTGTTGGGGAACAATGATGCAACTGCTTCACTTAATGAGAGGCCAGTCACTGTAAATCTGAAGATTGTTGGTGCTGAAGTTGGTACAGACTTGAACTGTAACCTCAGAGCTTTCAGTTCTTATTGGCTAAACAAAACAGAATTTGTTTAGCCATGACTTACTGAAGAAGTGAATTATATTTGAGCTGAGGCACAAAAGCTGCTGCTGAGGGATTTTTGGCCTCAGAAATGTTGGTCAGTGATCTCTTACAGCTTGAAGTCTCATGCTGTCTGACTTCCAACAAGGCTACTGTTGATATTACTAGAGAGGTTAGAAATGTAGTCGTGACAGAACTGCTTGAATGTGAAACTAAACTTCACTGAAGAAGAGACGGATCATATTGTCCAAATTCTGCAGCCAACCTTCATATTTCATCCCATTTTTCCCCAGTTTCTTTCAATGTTCTGTCAACATTCTTACATCAACACTGAAGAGTATGACTTGTTTGAATAAATTTTACTAGAAATTTACCATTCTCCAGTCAGGTTTATGGTAACAAACCTGACAGGAGAACCTACAGTTATGAGCCCTGTAAGCACAGATGTCAGGACTGGTTAGATGATCTGCACAGTGTGAGCATAAAAGTTGCAGGTTGTGTCTGTTCAGAACGAAAGATTAAAACATATTGCCTGGTGTGAGTGTAAAATATTAAAGTCCTGAATCAGCTGGTCTTTGGGCATTTCTCCAGTAATTTAACTTTGCTACTGGCCAATATGTGAAGATGTCAGGAAAAGATAATGAAGCTCACCTGATATTTCTACATGCTCTGAAATAATATGGCAACATTTGATTAAATTTAAAATTGGTATGGCAACCGTGTGCACTGTTATAAAATATTTGCAGCTGGGTTCATACGTGATTTTTGACACACTGCTGATAAAAATCTTGGATGCTGAGTAGATATTTTAATATTTAATTATTCCTCAAAATAAATTCAATAAATTAATATTTCATACTTGTGCTATACGCATCTGATGACGAAACTTGCACAGCTTATAGATTCTCAATGCATCACTGTAGCTATTTCGATTACTGTTTATTACTGAGGGAACACACTCACACCTCCAGTGATTCTGTCCTCCATCTCACTCTCAGAGGAGCTCAGGTATAACAACACATTTCCAAAACTGACATTTAATCTAAGCCAACAAATCACTGTGGAGATCCCCTATCCATCCATCCTTAAGCTGAAATGTATTTATGGTCAAATTCCCACATGACCACATTTATAGATATATTACAGATCATTTTTCCCTCAGAGCTCATGCAGACTACCATGGAAAAATATGCTTATTTATGAGTTTATTGGAGGAAAAAGGTATCCTCCCTTTTTATTATTGGCACCATCTTAAGAGACCCATGGGTTTGAGCATGTGTTTGTGGTTGTGTATATATATGTGGAGGAACCAGTATGAGGGTCCTTGTTACATTCATGCAGATGTACCCACTTGACTCTCTGTTGAATTTATGGATTTGCCTGACATTCCTACATACTAGAATAAAATACACATTTATTTAAATTATTTTATATTTTTAGCATCTGAAATTATTTGGTTTGTGTATCATCGATTGAAAAAAGGGAAGACTATTAAATAATAAAAGATAAAAAATATATAAAAATAAAAACTTTACAGACCTTGGGTGACTTACTTACCAGGGGCCATATTGAATAAAGATGATGGGTTTTGTTGGGTTGCTGTGGGGTAATGGGGTGTTGTGAAACCTGAAGGCAGTGGGGAAAGAGTTTGGGGACAATTATATAAGTGGGTTGTATACAAATCAGGCAATATTTAAGCCAGTAAAAACTAAAAATAAAAACAAATAATGCACTCAAATTGGAATTGTAACATCTACTGTGTTTAAAAGTTTGTTAAGGCTGAGAGAGGTAGATACAGATCATCAACAATCTATTATTATATTTTGTTAAAATCAGCTTTTATTTTTCTTCTCTTAATTTCATACATTTTTAAATCCCAAGAACATAAAAACAGCAGAAAAAGAATCAGAGAAAGAAATGGGAAGACCTGATGGCTCTGTAGGCTGCACTGACACTAATGATTTTTGACCTCTACCAGACAAACAGCCAGATTTTCAATCGTCTGTGTTCCTCTTCTCTGTCTTCCACCCTCCATTGTCTTAAGGGCATTGCCTCACACCATTATTTGGGTGGAATTAGCTTTTACCACATCCTTCCACTATTTGCCTCCTCTCACCTCTTGTTTAATGTTCCTTACTTTTTGTTTGCTCTCCTTCCCATCTTGGTGGTTTCTTGCTTTATTTCCCCTTGTTGTCTTTCTGTTATCCCCACCTTTCCTTTGGTCTTTTTTCCTCATCTCTGCCTCTGTTTTTTAATGTTATTTTTCTCTTTTCTTCTTTATTTTTTGTTTTTTCTTTATATTTCAGAATCTCTCTTGTCCTTCATTTCTATTTTTTGATGTATTTTTTTATTTCATTTAATTGTTTACTTTTTGACCCCTCTTTTTATTTCTGTTTTCACTCTCAGCTTTTGTTGCTTCTTTTCTTTTCATTACTTTTCTTTACTCCTCTGGTGTTTTTTCCCCCCATCTTATTCTCTGTTGATTTCTCTTCCACATTTTCCAGCCCAACGCTCCTTTTCCCCTCCAATTAGCCTTGCAGGCTTGAGATGACAAGGCAGATGGTTGACCATAGCTCTTTCCATCTCCATCTTTCTCCAGACATTACCCCTCCTTATCTCCTCTTCTTCCTCCTCGTTTCTTACTTCCCTTGTGTGTCCGGAGGGTGTCGGCCGCTAGCGGTTACTCCAGTTCGTTCTGCTGACCACCAGGCCAAGCTGTGGCACAGACACTGATCTGATGTGACAGCACTCTCATTATTTAAAGTCAGAGTCACTCTGAGTGTTTGTGTGTGTTTGTGTGTGAGTGTGCGAGCATGTGTGTATCTAGGGGTTTGACTGAGCGATAGGGTGTGAGTGTGTAAGTGCCTGTCAGCTTTGCCTGTGCACCCTTGCCCTTCTTTTCCAAGGGCCAATGAGAAGAAAAGAAAAAGGGGCTAATGAAGTCAGTATTTGATTGGAAGGCAGAGAACCATATCAGTGTTAAAGGGAACGAAAAGAGAAAAGGACACTGATGATCTTGTTGGCAACAAAGTCTTAACTCAGTTGAAATAAAAAATCCCCAAAAAATGTGGAAACTAGCAAAAATCATAGTCTAACAAGAAACTCAAAAAACTGTTTTCCTTAATCAAATATTTGGTTCTAATACATAATACAAACTGAGAAAGTAAAGTATATTTTACAGACTACTATGTACCCAATACATACCTCCTGTACTTACCGGATACATATTAGGTACATAGTATGTCTCAGGCAAGTACCTGGTACACACTGATCTGTTTAATGTGTCACAGCCTATTTATTCATTTATAATCAACTGATTGATCTGGATGTGCTTTCTTAAACCAGCCACATTGATAATGTGAAAACTTTATTTCCGGGTGAGTAACACAAACAACATCTTCACTTCACGTTGCCAAGCCACCTAATGACCCATCTCTTTGTAACTTAGTAACACCAGTTGTTCAACAATGTAATTTAACAACCATCAAACACTTGGAAAATTGCACAAATAGGCATTTAAGTGCAACTTGAGTCAATCCTCATCTAAAGCCAACCATAAAAACAACACAAGTGGCCACTTTTCTTGGTAGAAGCAGAGTGAGAAGTTAATCAAGAGGCCGAGTGGTGTTGAGATTTGACATCCTACACTTACAAACACCCACACACAGGTGGCTGCGGTTCGGTGGTAGAGTGGTTATCTTTCAACCGGAAGATTGATAATTTGATGTCCGGCTCGGTTCTGTTCTAACGTGGTTTTGGCTTGTTGCATTGTAAAATTAAGTGAAGAAAAAAAGATGTCAATCACATAATGGCATGATTTTAATAAGTTTGTTGTAATTAAAATTTAAAAACTGCAAAAATAATGCAAGCATCAGACTGAGACTCTGCTGGAGAATACTTCTATTTAAATTTATATCAAGAAAAACAACAAAAAATAAATACATATATGTGTGGTTTCATAAAACCTGCACACAATAGTTTATATTTCCCACTCCCATATCACTCCCATCTCAAGCAGGAGCACTTGACTTTTGAATTCTACTTGGACGCCAACTACCAGGTCCAATATCAGCTAATAAATAGTGTTCATGTGCACAACAGGCTCACACACTCTCATGTAGAGGCTGAAATATACCTTAGTACTGTAGCTCTCAAATGCCCAGGGATAAAAACCTAAATTGAAGTGACCCTGAGTCAGCTTAAGCAAACCCAAGAAAAAAGAGGGGAAATGGAGTGAAGACAGAGGATGACATGAAATAGTGAAATACCAGAGCCAAACACGCAGTGGTCAGACATAAGGTGCTGAGATAAATTGTACACACACATTTCAAAGCAGACATATCATGCATTTAAATCCTTTTTCACATTTGAATCATTCAGTTGGGTCTATGTAAAGTGCACACATGTCAACTTGTACAGATTGTCCATAATTCACACAAATTTCCCATCGTTTTGCAGATATATGGACGGTAAGTGCAATGTCACGGATTTTTTCAAAATCTCAGTTTCAAATTAATTTAATATGTAGGACGTTAAATAAAACAATAAATAACATCAAATAACCATCTTCCAACCTGTTCTGCAGCTAGAAATAAGACTAGAACAGTGAAGTTTGCATGATATGTCCCCTTTAACTCCTCTACTTCTCACTTCCAAGTTAACAAATACTGCTGTTTTGTCAAAGTTGATGCAATTTCTAAAAAAACAAATTTTGTCTGCATTGATGTCATATTTGACAAGCATGACAGCTTCATGGTTAGCCATGTTCACTCACAGCAAGAAGGTCATGGGGTCAAGCTCCACTTTGAGCTTGGGGTCATTCTGTGTGGAGTTTGTCCTCATTGTGCTTGTGTGTGTTCTTTTCAGGATGCTCCAGGCGGGTATTTCCTATGTGGGGACCATTTTTAGCATACACTCCTACTTGTGGGGACCAACTGGTACTTATGAGGACTTAAACCTTGTCCCCATGGGGTTTGGGGGTTAGGTTTAGGACTAAGGTGTGAATTGAGTTTAGGTTAGATTTAGGTACATACAGTACCTGTGAGGTTAGGTTTACAGGTAAGGGGTCAGGGTTGGGCTGTAGAAATTAGTGGAAGTCAATGCAGTGTCCCTATAAAGATAGGTATACTAAACCGAGCATTTACGCCAATGTCAAAAACATGCATGTTGGGCTGTCTTCAGGTCCAGACCGTTTTTGAAAAAAAGATCTGTGATTCTAATGGGATTTGCCTGGTTGAATAAAAGTGAAATATTTAGGGGGAGTCGTCCTGTAACCGGTGGGTCGCCATTTCGTTCCCCCGTTCCAACCGTCTCAGTCGTTGTGTCCTTGGCAAGACGCTTCACCCGCCTTGCCTACTGATGGTGGTCAGAGGATCAAATAGTGCCGGTGCATGGCAGCCCTGCCTTAGTGTGCCACAGGGCAGCTGAGGCTACATTGTAGCTTACCATCATCAGTGTGTGAATGTGTGTTAAGACTTGATGATATAAGTTCAGTCCATTTACCATTTAAATAAATAAACTCTGTTTGCAGGGTAGCAAACTAAAGACAACTTTGAGTCCCATCTTTATCATTTATTTTGTTTTCCTTGGAGATGACCGTCTGTCTCATGAGTGTTTTGTTAATTTGTCTGTTTGGCTGACATTTCCTAATTAGTTACATTTAGACAGAAAACTGAGAAATGATCCTGAACTGATCCCGTCCGCAGCAAAAATCATTCCACTGGAAAAAAAAAAAAGAATAAGAAGCAATAGTTCAGATTACAGCAACAGTTTAACAATAAAATCCTTGACTATCTATCTGCATGTGATGAAATGAGAATGAGATTGATTTTCTATAACTTTCAGGTGTTTGAAAGATGATAGCATTTGTCCTTGGTGCAGATGGGCTCTGGCATATGGAATCTAAGCTCTCTCACAAACTTTTTTTTTTATTTTATTTTATTCACACACAGACACATTACACACAAATACTGACAAATTCTTAGGTTAGTCTGTCCCTGTGGATATGAGACACTATCTCCACCTGTGGCCTGTGGATGTAATGAGGTTGGCAAGAGCACAAGCTTCTCCTAGGGCTCTAATACCTTTGTCTGTCTTTGCTGGTATGTGCATGTGTTAACTTTAATCTTGTATTCCATTGAATGTGTGTGGGAGGGCGGTGGTGGTGGTGGGGGGCAGTTCATACCTCTCTCCGGGCTGTAATACATGGTGGACTATTTCAGACCATGCCCCTGTATCTGTCTCCATTCATATTGGCTGCTGGTTACCTGAGGGCTGCTCGGGCCCTCTGACAGATATTAAAGGAAGGAAGTCCGCCAGCAGCACTTCTATATGAGGAAACACAATTGGAGGCACAACTTTATTGTCTTAAAGGTGCAGTTCATCTCAAAGTGAAGTCAAGAGTCAGAGTGGAAACATGGTTAAATGAAGAAACAGTGGGGAATAGAATGGTTTCATTACAGATGTTTTTTTCAAAATTAAGCCAAAAAAAGAGGTAGTGGTTTGTGAGAGAAACAATCATTTATTGTTATGCACGTCGCAGAAGGCTGAAATGAAGGCAGGCGGTTAAGCTGAAAGTGGGACACGCTGCAAATGCTAAAGAAGATTGATGGGAGGAAGTCCGATGAAGACAGGGAGGTAGGATTGCTTTAGAGAGGCTGTTTGTTGCTCCCAATCAAAGCACAATGAAAGAGGACGACAGCTTTTCATCAAAATTACTGAAGAAGTCTTTCTGTCAACATCGTCTCTCATGTTAACCAAACACTTCTTAGCTGAACATAAAAATAAGTCAAATGCAATTAAGAAAGTGGAAATGATGTTTCAACATAACTTTAAATGTTGCATTCTTTAATTAAAGAGAAAGAAAATGTGTAAAAACTGACATCTAGTCTGAAATAATCCTGCTTACTTTGTTTGGCATGAGATTATGTCTGCATCCTATTTAAACTAGCTAACTTATTTATCATGTTAGAGAAACATGTTGAGCAGAAGACATAACTCCCAGGGATTTCACTGACATTGCCAGGTCATTTTTATTTATCTGCATTA
This sequence comes from Cynodonichthys magdalenae, assembly GCA_031762555.1. Taxonomy (NCBI): domain Eukaryota; kingdom Metazoa; phylum Chordata; class Actinopteri; order Cyprinodontiformes; family Rivulidae; genus Cynodonichthys; species Cynodonichthys magdalenae. The sequence goes on from JARVJO010000111.1 coordinate 2,394,356, forward strand.
ATAAACTTTGATTAAAAACTTATTAAAATGTATATTTTAGCAACTATTCATAAGGCACCATTTAGACATTAGTAACGTTCCTTTGAAGTCCTGCTTTAGTACCAGTATTTAAAGAAAGTACAAATGAAGCCCAATTCTGTTTGTGACTATAGGCTTTTATAATAAAAAGGCAATTTTTCCAATGGCAGGAGAATTGCATCTGACGAGTGTCCCACAGAGTCAAAAAAGCTAAAAGTCTGCAAAGTGGTAACAAATAAATCTTTTTAATTCATACAATTTCCATTCACGAGATGCAAATATTCACAGAAAGCTGGAAGAAGTTAGAAGTACTTAAAAAAAGGAAGGCACTCTATTAAAGCAAATTACTTTCGTTTTTCATTCAAAGAAAGTCGAGAAAAATTAATTATTAATGTGAAGCCTTTGTGTGTCTATAAGATTTCCTATTTAATTATTAATGTTTTGTTGGAAAATAATCCATTCTTGCTTGTAGAAATAGTGTTAACTGGAGCCCTTTGCGTATTACAGAGAAGGGGGATCAAAATAACTGAAATGTTTGACATGTAAAAAATAATAATAATGTGCAGACCCATTCTGTATATGAGGGTTCTTTTCAATCAAATTGAGCTTTGCCTTAGAGGTACCACATTTAGACCATTTTTTTGTTTTGTTTTTTTGTATTTCTGTGCTTGAAAGTATTTCTGAAGAGAACCTTGGCACTTAGATTCTGGGCCATTTTTTGAAACATTTCATTTAGTGATTAGTTCATATTTGCAAGGGAAGTTTTTTTCACATCTCCAGTTCTAAGTAAATGAATCCATCGGGTTTCTTTGCTTTGTTTGCCTAAATCAGATGAATGCATGTCTAGATTTGATTAATATATTTGAACAATCAATATGAATTCATGTCCAAACTTCAGACAAAAGAATGTAAATATTTGGCAAAGTCAGGTCAAACTAATTTTTTTGCATAATTAACAACTGATATTTATAGTTTTAATGATGCAGCTGTGGATCAGTGATTAAAGCTGGCATCTTCAAATAGAGTCTGAGGTTTGATTCCTACAGCTGCTACATATTGAAGTGTCCTTGGGCAAGACGCTGAACCCTTCTAATGTGTCCAAATGGTGCATGGGTGCAATCTAAAGCACTGATTAGAGTCTATAGAATGATTTATTCAGATTACATTTGTAGCGATGCAGTGTGTGGATGCATGTGTGGATGCATGTGTGGATGCATGTGTGGATGCATTGTGTGGATGCATGCGTGGATGCAGTGTGTGGATGCATGTGTGGATGCATGTGTGGATGCAGTGTGTGGATGCATGCGTGGATGCAGTGTGTGGATGCATGTGTGGATGCAGTGTGTGGATGCATGTGGGGATGCATGTGTGGATGTGTGT